>QFDT01001685.1:0-30428 GCA_003315915.1 Macrolepiota dolichaula
GTCCAGCAATAACTCTGAGAAGGTTCTGGCCCTCAGGAACTAGGACGTGAGTCCCTGGGTCCATAACAAAAGAACTTGGGGCACCCCAAAAAAGTTGGGGGGCCCCTAATTCTTTATTAGACAAACGGCACCTCATAGCAAGATACCGTCACACACTGTGACAAACACATCTCATCCTGTGTCCTGGATGACCATTGTGCTCAATTTCCTTCTCTCGTTCTCTGCATGGGATATCCTTGCAATGATATATGACAAGTCTCCCATTTTCTCATTTTCATAGGACACAAAAACTCACTTAAGCCCACCAGCTTTCCTGCGCAGGTTTATACATTGCCAGCCAGTAGGCATCCATGACCTCCTACTCAAACTCATCTCAGAAATTGCGTCACATTTGGATTTTCTTGGCGTAGTATCCTTCAGTCAGGTACTTTATTGTGGTTTGTACACAGAGTAACCTACATAACCATAGCTTTGTAGGTAACCAAATGCTTTTGGGAAGCAACCCAGGCCTGAGTTGTATGGTACGCCCTGGCAGACAAGTATTCAGCTCAACACTTCTACAATGTTCATCTGGAGCATGGGACCATTGACACTCTGATGACCAACGACCTTCAAAGCTGGGTTTCCTGTTGACTTATACTAGACCAGATGTGGAAAGAGGACAAAATTTCTCCTCTGTGTGCTCACAACCTTGATGGACCCAAAGGTACCCTCTGCTGGTGACTCCTTCCTGGAGCGTGTTGGTTCCTCACAGGCCTCAAAGATGGCACTCTGAACTTCTATGATCTCAGCGTTGACAAACCAGTTCCTCAGACCCTTCTCGAACCTTCTCCTACTGTGGAAGCCATCTATTTCATAGCCACATCAATAGACCATAAAGCTCCCGTTCTTGAATTCACAATTGCAACTATTTATTCTGGCATGTCAGCCTGGCTTCAGTTAGACAACAAGGACCCACTTGGTCTTCTTGGAGGCATACATATTAGCAAGGCAAGGCTTGTTGGTGCAGGCTCATCAGGTACCCTTGCCGCTAGCAGTGTTGCATCCATACCAAACATCAAACCAAAGTCCCTTGTCTGTGCAATTGCCATCAACGGTGAGGTAGTTGCTTATGCTGTCAAGGCGAGATGGAACCATTGCATTGAGGTGTTTCAATGGACAAAGTGCTCGTCAAAGGAACTCTTCTTTGTGTCTATGTGCATAAAGGGGGACATGCAATCTGTGCGTGACACTGTGTATTCTCACTCTTGGGCTAACATGGAATGCAGGGGCATATCTACCTTGCTGGCAAGGATTGAGTTGTTCATGTGAATCAATCTGTCAAGATGTACCATATACCTCCTCTGACCCACCTTGAAGTCGATTGGGATCCTGCAGTTGGGCATTATAGTGATGATGCTATCACCAATCCCATGTGGGTATATCCTGGCAGCAACCGGACTACCCCCTTCTTCTGCTTTGATGGTACCGCACATCGTCTGGTGGTGCAAGATGATGATATGATCGTTGGGATACTGATCCCCTCTGCTCTCAAAGAGAAACCCTATACCATGTTTTGAATGTGTCTTGGTTCTGTGGGATCTAGAATGGTCAGCCTGTACAAGGCATATGCTTTGTCTGATGATATGCAGAGAGTTTGGTTTAGCTATGA
Organism: Macrolepiota dolichaula; assembly: GCA_003315915.1. Taxonomy (NCBI): domain Eukaryota; kingdom Fungi; phylum Basidiomycota; class Agaricomycetes; order Agaricales; family Agaricaceae; genus Macrolepiota; species Macrolepiota dolichaula. Next base: position 1,652 of record QFDT01001685.1, read on the forward strand.
ATGGAACAACGAGACTGCTTCCCAAGTTGTTTGTTGTGAAGGGAACTTGGACATGCCAGGTTCAACAATGCAATTTGACAAAGAGTCAGGCTGCTGTGTTAAATTCATGCGCATTGGTTGCATTTGAGTAGTTGATTTTCCATTCAATGAAGTGGTTACACTATAAGACCCTTTTTGTAACGTATTTCATGATGCAAAAGCCCATTCCCATATCTCCGTCCCGCTTGTAGAGGCCTTCCATTTGTTATGAGCATGGTGAATGTATGACAATCAGAGGTGCTCACCCAAGTATGGAGCAGCATTAGTAGCAATAGAACACCACCTGTGGTTGGCCTAAAAGGCATTGGTGTAGTCCTCCAGAAGATTCACTTGCCATTTTTGTTATGGAGGATTCCAAAAATCCATTCTGCCCCCATCACAAAAAAAATGAATTTATGATAACTCAATATAATGTTCATTGGTCAATATAATCCAACATTGTACCTACAATTCGATACAATATTGCCAGCTCCATGATTGGCACAGATATTGCTAGATGAATTTGATAATTAACATAATTTTCATATTGGTGCAACCCCACCCTGCTAATATTATGTTGGTCCAATGACTGCAGATAGAAGCAGAAAATAATTATAAAAAGCATTTAATATTATCTTATATAGATATTACTCTCAGGCAATTTCCCAGTTCCATTTTGCCTCTTTATTTTCACGAGAATTACTGTTGGTATACATATTTGGTTTGTTTGTCAGTGATGTATTATGACCTATTTACTTGTATGTGTATATACCTATAGTCTGCTGTGCTGGCTATGCTTGTATCTGTTTGGACATCAGACCATTAATCTTTATTTATTTATAGATCAATTGTTATCAGTATTTATTATATAACATAGTGGCTATAAGGAGGAGTTGAACCTAGACCCTTCTAGCTTAAAGATACAGCATTCTAGTAATATATACCACTATACTACAAGTCTCTCCAATTGTAAAGCAATATACTCTGAATATAACAGTCAGGTATTGGTAAAAGATGTACTCTACTCATAGGGGGACAATAGCCCAAAATGCCAGAAATCACTTCTTCTGAAGAAATAAATACTCATGGACACTATATCAAGCAACATTGTAACACAATATTTTTATGCAGACTGGTCCAACCTGCCAAGGGGCATAGTATATGTGATTTATGCATGGTCAGTTTGTTTGTGATCAGAACAAATCAACAACAATAACAAACAATCATGTGACTGCCAATTTATGCTCAACATAATTATTGTTATAGTGAATGACAAACCACACTGATTTTGAACTGCCAAGATCTTATCAGTGAAATAAAAAACTGTCATCTGAAGGCTGACAGAATGAATTGTTCATGATTATTTCCAGCAGTATTGCCATTATAACATCATGTGGTATAATTTATGTAATACTCTATATATATTATCTCAAGTTGTCACACTCACTTATTTCTGATTGGTCACTTATAATGGCATATTGGTCTATATAATCAACATCAGAGCTGGTGCCAGCAATCATTAACATAATACTATACAAGATTTTCAAGATTTTTGTGATGCCTGACATCAAGCAGAATGGCACATCTACATCTTTGGAAATTGCACTGTGTGAGATGTGAATAATCCATATCACACCAATAATGGGAGCAAACATACAGGGCCAAAGCTTCAGCAATGACCTGGGGGATGTGACTTTCCAGGTTGTTAAGACTCGAACACTGGACGTTGGAGCGGACGTCGGAGACGGAGCGGAGGGGGTGAGACCTTGGCTTCAACTTATGTGTTGCGCCCCTCTCGGTATCGTGATGGTCTCACTTGAAACCAAGGACGGAGAACGCCCGAAGGTGGAGGGTCGTCTGAAGACGGAGGGAGGGAAGACAGATAGGGAGAAAGACTGGAAGTGTCCGAAGACGGAGGCAGACAGACGGAGGGTTCAGACACAAGTTAGAGAAGGAAATCTAAGTCGATTATCAGACTGGAGAATACAAACATAGTAGACTAGGCTTATATACTACAGCAGATAGGAAGGTAGTACTAATCATAAGGTCTACTGATGACGTACTACATAGAATGGTGGACAAAGGAATAGATAGAGACAAAGGAAGACAAAGGAAGACAAAGGAATAGCTAACATGTGGACGCAGAGCAAATGAGTAAGCTACGGAGGGAACTTGGAGGAACGGAGGAGATACGGAGATCAGATAACAGATAAGACGAAATAGGAAGGTCCGGGAACTAAGAGAAAACCAAATAGCCAAGGTCGCCGGAGGAATGGCGACCGAGATGCCCGAGTAACCGAGAGGGGGAAAGTCCAAGGGGATAAGGACACAGGAGAGCGGAGAGGTGATATTGGACTGACAGAGTGCTGTGGCTGAATGGTGGCGCAGGAGCCGAGATCCTGTTGCTATGGGGAAAGCTTAACGGACAGTGGAGGTCGTCCGGAAGATCTTCGGACGGGTTCCTAACACAGGTGAAAAAGTGGCACCTTGGCTTCTAGGATGACAAATGATTCTCCCAGCTTCAAAAGAGCCTTGGACAAATGCCAATAAAATTGCACTGAGCTCCCTGGCCACATTGACCTTGCATTAAGGAGTGCAGAAATACCCCCATCTGTACTTAGCAAACAACTCATATAGTTGGTAGAACCAGTCAAATGTGTTTTCCACTCTTGTTCATTTTCAACAACAATGGCAGTGCCATTCCTAGCATGATACTCCTACCATCAATTTTAGACATACCGCATAGGAGCATGTTGTGAAAATCTCACCTTGGCATTTGTCCTTGGCCAGGTCCCAATCACAAACTCAGGAATGCAAAATAGCTGAGAACTTTTGTGATGAGAAAGGATGTTTTCTGAGACAAGACTGTAATTGAACTCATTGATGAGGAGATGAGCACTTTGTTCAGACTTGATTAATTGATTGTTGGCAACAATGTGAGCTCACAATTGGCATTACCACAGCACCATAAGATTGCTCACCAGAATATTCCAAAATTGATTGAGTGTCACAATTGTGCATTTGGCCATTCATATCAATGTACCTTGCCACCCTTCTGAGAACTTATATTTCTTCAGAAACTTCATGGTTTTTATGCAAAGAGCTGCACCATCAAGTGCTTTCCCCTCTTTGATTCCCAAATGCTTATAGTCTTTCTTGATGACATTTGAGAATGATTGAACCTGGTTCAATAGGTTAAATCTAGGATAAGACAAAAAAGAAGACACAAACAATGGAGTCCTGCTCTAATTTATCCCCTTTGTCACAGATTTGGCAGAATACATTGTTTACGTTATATCTTGCCAAATACTGAGCCGTTTACCTCGTGCTTAGTACCGTTGGAAAGCCCTTGTCCGTCGCATTTTGACGATACCCAGGACATCGCGGGGTGTGCATCCATTCAGGAGCTACGTGCCAATCATTATTATCTATATCATGTGTTGATTATCTGTGCCATCTGTAGTTTATCACTCCTCATTGTTCTAGAGGGTTCTGGAACAATTGGTAAGATAAGATCTTTATCTATGTTGTCATATGGTGTCATTGTTAACAATCAGTAAGGGTTTTATGCCATTGGCTAGGAAATATTAGTTTCTCCATGTAATTAGTAAGGACTAGAGTTTCTGGGGTCATCTGGTAGTGTCCCAGGTCCTAGCCCTCTGTGTATATAAACTAGCTGTCTGGCATCTGTAGGACCCAGACTTAACAATTTGTCTACAGCTCAGCCTGTCTTATCCTTACCTCTTATCTGATCTCTTGATCTCTTCACTGCTTCTACTTGCTTATTTAAGACTGCTGTCCCCCTGCTTGTACACTGAGCTTAGGTAAGCATTAGGATTTGTGATAACTACAATCTAGATACAAACTGACTCATTGGACACTCTGTAGTGTACTAGTAGCTTCTCTTCCTCAATTGGTGACTCAAACAGACATTTATGACTTGTAGATACACTAGTACACAACAGCCTTTGGACTTGCATAAATAGGTGTAGATTACAGGATCAAAAACTTCAAGTTTTTGATTCTCTTCTGTTGTAACTTAACTGTTACCTGTTAATATGCTAGTTAGGTAGTATAAGTGAAATTACTATATAAATCACTAATGTTGCACTGGGTTACTAAGATCACCAATACTAACTACTAGTGTGCTCATGAACAAGTAGTGAAGGGGAGATAATCAGATAAAGAGAGAGGGGTTAAAAGGACTAGTAGCTAGCAAGATAATCTCACTAATAGGTTTTGGCTAGCTAGTAAGTAAGCACTTGCTAACAGGGTGGTTGCTAGATGACAACAGACAAAGGTTGTTTATTGAAAGATAGTATTGAGTCCTAAATGACAACTACATCACTATAAATACCAAGATCAAGAAGTTGCAAGGATAGTTAACAGGCCAGTAGCTAGCTGCACTGTGGTTATACCCTCCCAATCTAGTGAATGTACTGACTTTTACCCTCTTGATACAAGCTGCAATAAAAGCTCTAGTGACTGTTTATCAATCAACTTGCTAGATCCAATCTATAGGAATTCTCACTAACTCAATTTACTTTCTTAGTCTGAGGTCTCTATTGACCAAAGCTAATCCTTATTCACACTAGACTGGTCACTTAATAAATCACTTATATATATGATTTATCACTAGACAAGCTGGCAAGATTGCTTGCCCAATGTGCTCACTAGCAAGGATATTTATACATTGTGAGGTTAACTAGATTACAAATAAAGGAATAGTAAAATATTGGATTATTGGACTGTTGGAACTTTGCTAGCTACCCTATAACCTGGGTTGAGGGTTCACTAGACCAATAAGGAGCCTATCTAGTTATCCCTGATATATGTCCGTATAGACAGTGTTACAGCCAAAACAATTTTGATTGTGAATCCATTACAGGAACTAGGTATATCACTAGTTAGGATGTTAGTAACATCAAGGAACCCTTGCTAGAAGTGATATAGTACCTAGCTATGAACTTTACTAGAGAAACTGGTCATTAGTACCCTTTACTGGAAAAGTGTATGGTATCAAGGAGTAATACTATTAGCTTTGGATGAACATACCCTTAGCTACAAGTCTATCTAGCGAGTGGAGCCTTGCTAGCTTGTTCAAAGTGTCTCACTACAACTATCTATAGCACACTGGATTAGTAGATCTGTTGTAAATATGTCCTAGCAGCAACAGGGTCCTATAGAATAGGACTATGGAAAAGCACCCATAATGGTGCTATGCACAGTGGTGAGGTGATCTAACACTCACTGGATTGTATAGGCAGTAGAGTTTAGAGTGTAGAGTGAATAGCAATAGAGTGGTAGAAGAGATGTATTGAACTATAGAATAGAGATGGAATACATAAGGTTTATATACCTATTCTAAAAGACTATTCATAGAAGTATCTACAGGATCATAGAGTGGAAGGGTTCTACATATAGCATAGGATCATCCAGTGGATTGCTCTGGACAGATGGATCCATGGAAAATGGAGCGGATACATGAGTACTCCACCATGGATCAAATGTGGGTCTCAGATGATCTATCTCTAGATTCATCTGGTAGAACCTTATTTAGTGCAGATATAGACTACACAGATATAGCTCATATGTGATGAGTGGAGATATCAACTCAACACTCCTCTTCACTCAAGACATTAGCTATAGATTGCTAGTCAAGTGGTTTAAACACAATTCCAAGATGAGGTCTGAATCATTCAAATAGAACTTTGTCAAGATTCTTTGTTAAGATGTTAGCTGGGTTGTTCTTGCCATCAATAAAGAACAGCTGAACAAGTTTTTCTTCCAGGACTTTTCTAACATAATGGTAGCAGATATCTATGTGTTTGAAGTGTTTTTCTTGTATTGGGTTTTGACTTCAAAAGATAGATCCTTGGTTATCACCATATAGTTGAGGAATAGGAATCTTGTAACCAATTTCACCAAGTAATTGGGAAATCCAGACAAGTTGGCAGCTGCAATCAGAGAGTGCCATGTATTTAGCCTCAGTTGAGGAAAGTGCAATAGTTTTCTGTTGTCTGCTTATCCATGATATGGGGCTATGGGTGATCAGACAGAAATTGCCAGTAACAAAACATCTATTGGTAGGATCTTAAGCCCAGTCAGAGTCAGAGAAAGCTTGGACTCTGTCTTTGGATAAACCGTGATAGACAAAAGCGTAATCTTGTGTACCAAGAAGATATTGACACAAGTGAAGTCCAGCTCTATAATGTTTGTCTGAGGGACTAGCTGATTGTTGGGAAAGTTTGACAACTGCATATGCAATGTCAGGACAACTTCCAATCATCAGGTACATTAAAGATCCAACCAATTGCTGGTACTTTTGGCAAAAAGCAGGGTTAACAGTGCCAGTGTAAGATTTGAAAACAAATCCCTTTGGTAAGGGTGTGACCTTTGGTTCATGCTTAATATCAAAGCGTTGAAGGACTCTCTTTAGATAGTCCATTTGGTCAATAAAAAGATATCTTTGTTTTCTATTGTGTTTGATATGCATACCTAGGAACTCTTTTAGAGATCCTAAATCCCTGCATTCAGTGCTCAATCTGGTATGCGAGTAGTCAATCATTTCTCTTCCTCTCAACTTTCTTTTAAACATTGTCCACGCACTTCCAATGATGATCCGCAAGCTGTCTGCCAACACCTTGAAGAGGCCAGCAAGGCTCATGATCAGGTGCTTTCCTCTTCTTCTTCTTTACTTGTTTCAACAGACAGCTCATGTCCAATTAACTTTTCCAACAAAATGTACAGTTAGGGCTATAGCCCTTTTTCATTTTCTTCTACCTCTGCTTTTCTTTTTTTTGACTCTTCAATTTCTTCTCCTGTAAAATCCCACGTCATGCCTTGCGGACATGTACTTTCCTCTGACTCGGAGTTGTATGCTCTCAGACTTGGTCTTCTTTCCTCTCTTTCTTTTTTTTCTGATGTTGTGTGCTCTGAAAACCATAGCATTACTCATATCTCTGTTTTTACTGACTCCATTTTGTGTGCTAAACATCTGTTTGACTACAGCGCCCATAGTGCACATTAAGATGCTCTTGCAATTGCCAAACCCCTTTGCTCCTGGCTCTCCATCTCTCTATCCCATAAAATCACCTTCTGGGATATTCCCTCATTGCTCAAGTGGTCGATCCACCACCAAGCCCACAAGCTTGCCAAATCATTGCAAGTACCATGCGTCCCTCACCATTCCCAATGCTCATTAGGCTTCATTCAAAAATTGTGGACCAACTGCTACCTCTGGTTGTGGCAGCACCACCACACATCAAACAACACATCCTATCAAGGAAAACACTTCCTTGACCTCATGGGACCAAACAACAACCATGTCCTACCCATCCACGCCAATGGTGGTTCATGGCTCATGTGAGACATGACACCATCTTTAGCCGTGTGCCTCATGCGCTGCATTTCCAATTATGCGCCTATTGGCACTTACCAAGAGTGCTTCTTCCCAGACGCTCCCATGTTGTGTCCATGCAGTCATATGCTGGAGACACGTGAACACATTATTCAGGACTGTCCATGGTTCAAGTGGCTGTTCTCAAATGGGTGCTACAACAACTTAACGTGGCTTATAAATTTCCTGGACGACAACCCCCTTGTGTTTGCCTTCCCTCCAGACAATGGAGACCCTCAATGGAGAGAAATCATCCGCAACCAAGCCCTACGGAGACAGGACCAGCAGCAAAACTTTGTCAAAGATGTGCACTAAAGCGTTGGATATTGGACTCATGGTTAGTTATTCTCAACTTTCCTCTTTTTCTCGCAGTGGCTGTTATAGGGGAATAGCAAAACCTCATTCTGCCCCCTCCACACTCCTGGATCCGTTTTCTTTCACTGTTGTTTCTGTTCATCAACTCCCGCTTTGTTATTGCGGTTGGCACCACTTCTCATTTTTACTTTTGGACTACTAGTATAGTTTTCCTCTCTCCCTTGACTTGACTCGCTTTGCTTGTCTCATCTTGGACTCAGTAGTTTGTCATTTCTTTTGCCTCCATTCTGTATGTTTCAGTGTTTTGGTCTTGGGACTGCTATCGCGCGCCTGTTTGTACTTAGTTAGATACTAGTGCAATAAGATTGGATTCAAAAAAAAAAAAAAATCCCTGCATTCCCATTTCTGGGTAAATTTTAGCTTCAACTCATACAGGAGCTTGAATTGTCTAGGACCCATGAAGGCTATATCATCCACATAGACTATTGCCATAATGAGTTCTTTTGTTTGTGGATGGTGATAGAAATAAATGCCAGCATTGGATTGGCACCATTTAAATCCTATAGCAAGCATAGATAAAGTCATCTCTTGCCACCAGGATAATCCAGCCTGTTTAAGGCCATAGATTGCTCAACATAGTCTCCAGACTTTGTTTTTGTGTCCAGGGAGACAAAAGCCTTCAGGTTGTTCCATATAGATTTCTTCATCTAGTTTCACATATAGATATGCTGTCTTTATATTGACACTGAGGATTTCCCAGTCCTCAATAGCTGCAAGACCAAGTAATAGTTCAGCTGTTTCATATCTAACTACTGGAGAGAATAACTCATCAAAGTCAATTCTTTCGACCTGAGAGAAACCTTTAGCAACAAGGCAAGATTGTAATCAACCATCAGCCTTCTTTACAAACACCCAGCAATTCTTAATTGCTTTTCTTCCCTTTGGAAGGTCCACCAATTCATAAACTCCTCATTTAAAGAGTGCTTCAAGTTCTTCAAGGCAAGCATCAAGCCACTTCTGTCTGACTTCAGCAGGTAATTTTGCAATGTCTTTAAAGGTGACAGGTGTGTCTTTTTCAGATGTTCTTTGTGCCAAGAGAAAATTGATGAAAGCTACTCCTCCTTCCTTCACAAGGCAAGAGAAAGAAGACTGCTGATCTGGATCTACCAGTCCAGATAGAGAAGGGGAATCACTTTTCTTCTCCTCATATTCTTCTTTGTCAGCATCTTCAAATTTTTTCTCTTCTTCATTTTCCTCCAGCTCCTCCTGTCCTTCATTGTCATGAGGATCAGGTATAGGTTTGTTTTGTGGACAAAATAGTTTATCATAGTCTCTCATTATTTCAGAGGGACATTTATTTTTACCATAGACATTGCCAGGCCTAGTAGGCAGGTGAGTCTGACAAGTTGAATGTCTAGGTTCTGGTGCTGGAACAGGAGTTTTAGGTCTCCTTGGTCTCAAAGGACCAGCCTCAGGCTGATCAGGCCTTTCAGGTTGTGTTATGGTTCATCTAGAGGGCACCGCAAGGATGGCCGCTAGGCTAGTCAACACTGAAGGATCACTTCAACGATCACCTTCGGCTGACAACACTTGGTTGTCCTGGAGTACTGAACAAAGACTAATATCTCCTGCTGTTGACAGACAGGAGAATGCTAAGTTCACTCGAGGGAATGCAACAATAAGGTTGTATTTGAGAGAGAGAAAGATAGGACAAGCGTAGAAAGGAGGGAGGTAAACAAGTGGTAAACGAAGTAGGTTGAAGCTGAAACTTCAACTACAGAATAGTCCATTATTTATACATTTCAAGATACTTCTGCTTTTACTATTTCGTCCATTGCTCACTAAGATGAAACACTACTGACGGGATCGGAAGGGACATCAGAACGGGATGGCGTTCCGGGAATGGAAGCTCGCTGTGAAATGGAAGACGACGGATCTACGGAATCCGTACTATCGGAGTTCTCTTGATCTGAAGGCGATGATGTTGTGGAGAAGTGGCTGATAGAGAGATCGACAGGGGAGTCGGTCCGGCGAAGGTCGTAGGGTCGGCCCATCAGGTACGGGTGGGTGAAGGACGTATTTCCGACAATCTGCCTCCATCCATAGTTGTCGGCTCCAGTGAGTGCAGGCCGAGCGATTGTGGTCTTGTAGAGTCTGTGCCGATAGATATGGATAAAGGGGGAATTATCCCATACTTGGTGGAGGTGGTGGTTGAGGTACTGGGACTCGTACCGAGGGGGCGGAGGGGTTCCATGTGGAGAGATAGATCAGCCTGGTACTTCTTCATAGTCCGGAATGTCAAGAAGTTCGAGGCGCCACTTGTATAACCAATGCAGGGGGTTTGTCGTTGAGACCATAACAGGTTGTTCAGGTTTCTGCTGTGGAGTTACTGAAGGTGGAGACATCTTAGATCTCAGAGGTGTTCCAGGTAGTGATGGTGAAGATGATAGAGCTCTTGTAGATGGTATTGAAGGAGGTAAAGGGATATTCCTTGGTTGAGGAGACACAGGATGCCAGTCTAGAGATATAGGCATAGGTGGTGGTGGTGCATCCTTAGTTGTCTTGGTATAGGATGGCTTAGGTGTTGACAAATTGTTATGGTTCACCTAGAGGGCACCACGAGGATGGCTGCTAGGCTAGTCATAACATTAGGTTGAAGCTCTTATTGGAAACCTCTGCATCCAGTAATACTCCCCACCCCCGCTTTTGCATCAAGCCTCATTGCTGTTTCAGAAGCTAGTTGGATCAATATGCCTCATTGCTACCTTTTTGGCTCTCTCAAAAGCTCACACTACATCACTGTCCTCAAGAGAACTGCTAGTGGTCAAACTAAATCCCAGTGTGGTATTTGACAACTCGGTCACCAGATTATCAGTATAAATCCCAGAGTGGTATCTGACAATCAGGAAACTCTACCCCCCAGATTACAGAAGTAAAGCCCAGAGTGGTATTTTCAATCCAGCCTCAAGAAGTAAACCCCAAGTGGTATTCTTTCAAGTCTACATTTAGCAAAGGAACATCACACCTAGTTACTGTCTGCTCACCGCCAAAATGTCTCATTATCAAGAACACTTCAGCCAGGAAGTGCTTGAAGAACCTCATATCTACTTTTATTCCCCTCCTAATTCACCATTTCCGAAGACACTCTTGCATGACTTCAAGAATCTGCCAGGCAATGAGCAGTTTCCCAACAACAACAACCACCCCCTCCCTCTAGATCCACACTCCCTTCCCGCAAAACCAACCACCACAATCCCCAGACTGCCCACTCCTATTCCACAGAACCCAAAGCCCATACTAGGTTACCCCAGTCACAGGAACCGTCATTACCTCACATCCCCACACCAGTTCAGAGATCTGGATCTCAGACATCAGCCACAAATCTCCCCACAATCTCCGGTAATGTGCTAGTTAGGTAGTAGAAGTGAAATCAATATAAAATCACTATAAGTCGCAATGGGTCACTAAGTTCACCACTACTAACTGCTAGTGCTCGCGAACGAGTTTCGAAGGGGAGATAATCAAATAGGTAGATAGGGGGGGGGTTGGTAGTAGCTAGCGAGATGTCTCACTAGTAGTTTCGGTAGCTAGCGAGCGGGGGCTCACTAACGGGGTGGTCGCTAGACGACGACGGACAAGGTTGTTTAATTGAAATATAACTTTGAATCCTAAATGACGGCTACGTCACTATAGATACCAAGATAAAGGATTTGCGAGGATAGTTAACAGGCCAGTAGCTAGCTGCACTGTGGTTATACCCTCCCGATCTAGTGAACGTACTGACTTGTACCCTCTTGATACAAGATGCGATGTGAACGCTAGTGACTGTTCGTTGATCAACTTGCTATATCCAATCTATAGGAATTCTTGTTAATCTAATCTCACTTCCTTAATCTGAGGTCTCTATTGACTGAAGCTAAATCTTAATTCACACTAGACAAGTCACTTAATAAATCACTTATATATGATCTATCACTAGACGAGCTGGCAAGATTGCTTGCTCAACGCGCTTGCTAGCAGCTATTGAGCGATCAATAGCTAGTTGGTGCCTCGCTATTGGTACTCGGGATGGCTTTACTGTGCCTCATGGGCCCGATTGCTCGTGAGGTATCTCCTCGCTAGCCGGCCCTTCTGATGCGTGTCTCGGTTCGATTCGGGGGGGACTAACTAATGCGGCTGTGCGCTGACTAATCGATAGGATTGAGCCGTAGCTAGAACATTATATTGCGAACTGATCTCAATGAACTGTAGATTCTAAATGAACTGACGTTGCTAGCCGTTTCGGGTGAATAGGGTCGCGCTTGCTAGACCTCAGGGCCCATTTGCCTTAGTGATCCGTTGATCTACTGATCCGGGGCGCTATTGATAGTCGTAGTGAGACACTTTGAACGTGCTAGCGAGGCTCTGCTCGCTAGATGGACTTGTAGCTAAGGGTATGTTCGTCCAAAGCTAATAGTATTACTCCTCGATACCGTACACTTTTCCGGTAAAGGGTACTAATGACCGGTCTCTCTAGTGAGGTTCATAGCTAGGTACTATATCACTCCTAGCGAGGGTTCTTTGAGGTTACTAACGACCTAACTAGTGATATTCCTAGCTCCTGTAATGGATTCACGATTGAAATTGTTTCGGCCGTAACACCGCAGATCCCCAATCATCTCAGTCTACAAGATTGCATCAACACTCTACCAGAGGAACATCTCAACAGTCTAGTCATCCACCTCCAGCACAGGAATACAGAGACCAACCACCCCACTTTTCTGACTCAAGCGAACCGGATTAGTTCACATACAACCCCTCAACCTCGCAGTCCCTCTTTGACCAGTCAGAACAAACCTTTTTGAGATCATTCCACACCTCGCCCAGACAGTCCACAACACAGCTGCAATAGTACTCAGCTAGCACCCCAACTCTGCCGCCAGTGTTACCTACTTGCTCAGCTACTCAAACACCTGTTTCATCACCCACTCAGTCTCAGCACACCCCTGCACTAACACCAGTCATGGGATCTACAGCAACCAACCCAAAACTTCCACCCCCACCTACCTTTAATAGACACCCAGATGCCTACCGCACCTGGAAAGAACACATTCTCCTCTATGTTGCCAACACCAAGTCTCTCAGCACTGATGCGCAGAAGATCACTGCCACACTCCTCTATATGGGAGGACAGGCCAATGAATGGAGAAGAGCTTATATTGAGTCCCATAAAGATGCCAATGGAAATTTTGACACACAGCAGACATGGTCCAATTTTATCAAGGAACTCAACCACTCATTTGTATCCACCCAGAGGCATCTTATTGCCATTGACCAGCTCAGAACAATTCACTAGAATGGTTGACCTGTGGATGAATACATCAATCAATTTAAGAACCTTGCCACTGACGCAAACATCACGGCTGATAATACAAAGATCATCTTCTTCCAGCTCAGATTGGACCTGTATTTTGCACAAAGAGTTATCTCCCAAAACCCAGGCTCCAATATCACAGCTTGGTACAATGCTGTGCAAAATGCAGAAGCAATGGCTCTCTTGGAACAAGGCTACTACTCTAACAGAGCTAGAGCAAATCCCTGACCTGTCTACCAGAGGAAGAAACATTGCCCTTTTTCACACAAAGGCCACCATTTCCCAACTTACATGCCAAGTGCAAGCTCTCACACTACCAAAGATCCCTATGCAATGGATGTCAACACACTCCAACAGACCCTCAACAACATCAGGTTTGACTCACCAAACACCAGACTGGACCCCTCGCAACTGGACTCCTACACACATGACAAAACTGACAAAAACCTCAGACAATGAGGAAGATCCAAACTCTCCACTCTACACCGCTGATGAAGTTAAATCAGTGCTCCAGGAGCATCTCAATGCCCTACTCCCTCCACGCCTCCAGCAAGCCTACAAGAAACAGCTCTGCTTTAACTGCTTCAGGCCAGGACACACAGCCAAGATGTGCAAGGAACCCAAGACACCCAGAAAACCCTCTTTTCCTTGCCAGGCCAGTGCCCAAAATGAGAAAGGAAAGAACCAAAGATTTGCCAGTCAAGCCCAACAAATCAACCACATCATCAACAAACTCACAGAAGACAAAGTTAAAGGTCTATTTGACCTTGCAGATGAATCTCCAAATGAGGAGATCATAGAGGATTTTGCTTAAAGAGGCTAGCATCTGTGTCTAGACCTCAGAATCTGCCCGAATTGGACAATGTACTATATATGGACAAGGATAAGGATACTTTTCACTCTCACTCTCGCTCCTCTTCCCAAGAATCAGTTAACCAAATGTCTCTTAACTAACAGAACAATATTATTTTCTTGCAAACCACTGTCCACCTACCCAATTCAAAAACTGCAGAACATCTCGCTCTACTCGATTCTGGAGCTGCAGGAATCTATATTGATTACTCTCTTGTAACACAATGGAATTTCTCCACTATACCCCTGAATCATCCAATCACAATCATCAACACCAACAGATCAACTAATGATCAAGGGAAGGCCACACATGCTGCAACCCTTAATGTAACCGTTGATGGAAAGTGCATGCTCCTCAAACCAAAAATAATTGGTTTAGGAGGACTCCAGATTATTTTAGGAATGCTCTGGTTAGCTCACTTCAATCCAGATGTTGATTGGCAGAAATGCACAATAAAATGGAGAAACCCCATCCAAGACAACAGCAGAATTTGCTTCCTTGTCTACTCCATAACGGAACAACCCACCTCTGTCAAGCAAGTCTCCAGAGTACTCAAACTTGAACTCACCTCGTTCGAAGAAATCAATTTCAAGGCTAACGCATCACAGGCTATTGCTCAAGAATACGGAGAGAAGAAAGAAAACAAACCTCACAAGGTTGTTCTTCCAAAATTCCACCAGTTCCTTGACATATTCGATGAACAACAAGCAACACAATTTCCACCCAGCCAACCCTGGGACCACAAGATAGAACTTATGCCCAATGCTGAGATCCGCTCATTTAAACCTTACAAACTGTCCGCCCAAGAAGACATAGAACTTGACAAGTTCATCAAAGAGAATCTCACCAAAGGCTATATCCAACCATCAAAATCCCCAATGGCTGCCCCCTTCTTCTTTGTTGGAAAGAAGGATGGAAAACTATGCCCGTGCCAAGACTATCATCATCTCAACAAGTACACTGTCAAGAATGCATATCCCATTCCCATTATCAACTCCCTATTGGACAAGATCAAAGGCTCTAATTGGTTCACAAAATTAGATGTCTGTGCCAGATACAATAACATCCAAATCAAGAAAGAAGATGAATGGAAAGCTGCCTTCAAAACCCCTAAAGGACTATTCAAACCTACAGTCATGTTCTTTGGAATGTGCAACTCCCCCGCCACCTTCCAGGCAATGATGGATCACATATTCTGGGATCTCATTGATCAAGGAAAAGTCATTGTCTACATGGACGACATCCTCATCCATGCAGCCACTAAAAAGAACAACTTGACAAGATCACTAAAGAAGTCCTGAAGATCCTCAAGGAGAACAATCTCTATTTGAAGGCCAAGAAATGCAAATTTGAGAAGCAACGCCTTGAATACCTTGGTGCTATTATTACCCCAACCTCAATTGAGATGGACCATGCCAAACTTGATGGAATCAAAAACTGGCCCATTCCGACCACAACTTGTGATGTTCAGAAGTTTATTGGCTTTTGCAACTTCTACCACTGCTTCATCAAGAACTACGCCAAGCACACAGCCCCCCTCAATGCCTTAATGTCTAAAAACGTCAAGTTCCACTGGGAAGCCAAACACCAGCATGCCTTTGAAGACCTCAAGCATTGCTTTATGGAAAAACCTATCCTTGCTATCCCCACCCTGGACCAACCTTTTGAAATTGAAACCAATGCATCCCTGTTTGCCTCAGGAGCAGTCCTCTCCCAAGAGACAAAGATGGTGTCAAACACCCAATCGCATTCTACTCAAAACCATTCTCCAAAACTGAATGCAACTATCATTGCTCCAAACAAGAATGGCTAGCAATTATCTGTGCTCTCAAGGAATGGAGACACCACCTTGAAGGAGCCAGGCACAAATTCATTGTATGGTCTGATCACAAGAACCTCTCAAGATTTAGGGAACCCCAAACCCTGAATTGTTGTCAAGCAAGATGGACCACCTACATGGAATGTTTCAAACCAAATCTCAAAATCAAACACATCCCCAGAAAGAAGAATGGACCAGCTGACACATTATCCCAACAACCAGATCATTATCCCAACAAAAAAGACAATCAGAATGTCACCGTCTTTGATGAATCCCTAATAGTCAATTCAGTGGAGCAGATCTCCATTCTTGATCAGCAAGATCTTGATGATGTCAAGAACAATAGGGAAATGATCAATCTAAAATTAGACAACACCCCAGACAATTCTATTCCCCACAGCACTGGGAGAATACTCATTCCCAACATTACTCCCCTGAAACGTTGCCTCCTGCAACAGATACATGACACTCCAACTGCCAGTTATCCTGGAATTGCCAAAACACTCTGCAAGCTCCAACAGTTTGTTTATTAGCCAGGAATTAAAGATTACGTATGGCACTACATCACTGGATGCCCAAAATGTCAACAGTTCAAGATTAACTGTTGCCCCACTAAACCACCCCTGCAACCCATCCCTGGACCTAAATCAACACAACCCTTTGCCCAGATCTTGATGGACCTCATTACTGACCTTCCCCTGTCTAACAACTTCGATTCTATTTTGTCCATAGTGGACCATGGACTTACAAAGGGGATAATTCTATCACCTTGCTCAAAAACTGCCACAGCCAAAGACATAGCCTCAATTCTGATGGACAAGCTGTTCTCAAAATACGGAATTCCCAATAAAGTCATCTCAGACAGAGACTCTCGTTTTGCTGCCAAGTCTATACAAGAACTATACAAGCTCCTCAACATCAAGCCAGCATTCTCCACTGCATATCATCCTCAAACAGATGGCACAACAGAACAATTCAACCAGGAGATTGAAGCCTACAGTGGCATCCAAAAATATTGCATGTGCATGTGACACATCAATTGCATCATTCTGATATCCCCCAGACAGTCACTGATGTAAAATAACTTAGTGTACTGTGTTCATAAGGATGTAGGTAATAATAATATGAATATTACACCAACATACATGCAGCCGAAAGCATAAGAAAGTCATATTAGTGTGGTAGGACCTGTGTAATTCTTTTGAGCATAGCAACTAGCTTATCTCGCAACATATATATACACAATAAGAGTGCAGATATCCCCCAATTCTCACTCAATTCTATTTATCTATACTATGGTCTATACTTCTCCCTCGAAAGTCTCTCGGATTGTTGAGCTCCATTCCCTCAAAATGTCTCACAAAAATATTGGTACCAGGATTGGCATCCATCGCACCACTGTTGCTTGTATTCTCAAGAGATATGAGAAAAATCAAAATCCCTACTTTGTCAGGCCCAAATCAGGATGCCCTCAAAAGCTGGATGACTGTGATGTTCGAGCTGGAGCCTGTTTGCTCGCTCGAACTGAGGTTTCTAATGCCACAGAGCTTGCCAAAGTGGCATTTCCTGATGTCTCTTGACAAACTGTTGCACATGCCCTGAAGGAACATGGGTTGATTTGTTGTGTTCGTAGATCTCAGCCCTATATTTCCCCAGCCAATCAAAAAAAGTGTCTGCTTTGGACACTCCAGCATTGTGATTGGACTGTTGATGATTGGAAGAGGGTCATTTTTTCAGATGAATCAAAATTCCTCTTATTCAAGTCTGATGGCTGTCAATATGCTTGGATGAAGCCTGGACAGGCTCTAGACCCTTGATTTACGAAGAAGAACATCAAACATGGTGCAGGAAATGCAATGGTATGGGGGTGCATCACAGGATCAGGGGTGGGGAGACTTTATCTTATCGAAGGAATCATGTGTGGGCCAGACTATGTCAATATCCTGCAGGAGTCTTATCTTGGGACCTTGAAGGATCGTAAAATGAGGGTTTCAGGTTCCAGTGCCCCAATTTTCCAGCAGGATAATGATCCAAAGCACCAGTGCAAGGTTGCTGAGGCATTTTTCACAAAAAAGCGGATCCCTCATTTGGATTGGCCACCCTCTAGCCCTGATATGAACATCATCGAGCATGCATGGAACCAATTGGATTGCTCTGTGCGTGCTCGTGAGGTCCTCCCTCGCAACAAGCAAGAGCTATGGGTTGCTCTTCAAGAGGAATGGAAGAATATTCCTCAGGACTTATTAGACTATTTATTTGAGAGCATGCCACGTCGTATTCAGGCTGTAATTAAAGCTCAAGGTGGGAACACCAGGTATTAGGTTAATTTACAGTGAGTATGTGTCTTTTTCGTTCATAAATCATTCATCTTATTACCATATAGGGCATGTCCAAAAGAAATGCACGTCTACTTTATTAATTCACTGTCACTTCAGCTTCGAAACACATAATTCATATATTAAATCACACTATCTTTTATTTCATATTACTACAGTAACCTAATACATGTGTTTTCATGTGGCCAGAGGCCATCCTCAACTCGTAAAGGGGACTTGATTCAGATGTCACGTGTGTGTGCAATACTTTTGGACGCCACTGTATCTTGCCATCTATTGTTCATTCAATCCTCACAAATGGAGCCAGAACCTCCCATTGGTCAAATTCACCCACAACAACTGAGTACACTCCAGAAGAAAAGAAACCCCATTCAAACTTCTCTACAGACACACCCCCAAGACATTCCTATCAACCATCAATGCTACCAACACCCCAGCAGTCGAAAATAGGATGAAACAATTAACCAAAACAAGGACAAAGGCTCTGGAAGCCCATAACCATGTGCAAGCAATCATGATGACTTGCACAGCCCACAGATCCTTACCCCAGATGAACAAAAGGGATAAGGTTTGGTTAGAGAACTGGAACCTACCAATCAACTACCCGTCCAAGAAAATAGCCCAAAAACGAGAAGGACCCTTCATTGTTATCAAGAAAATTTCTCCTGTGGTCTACCAACTCTGACTTCCCAAGACATGGAAGATCCATGACAAATTCCACATATCCCTCCTCACTCCAGCAACCAAGAATACCATTTATGGACCACACCACACTACCCCTCCACCAGTCCTAATTTACCAAGAAGAGGAATATGAAGTCAAATCAATTATCCAACATTGGAAATACTGCAACAGCCTTGAGTTCCTAATCAAGTGGAAAGGCTATCTGACTTCTGAGAACACATGGGAGCCCACCTCTAACTTAGGGAACGCAAAGAAGACCCTCAACGCATATAAATGTCGCCATCACCTCTAGACACATGCATGTCTTCCGTCCCCACATCTCCCTCACATTCTATCTTGCCCTCTACCTCTGTCACTATTACCAACAATGCCCAAAGTCCACAGAACCTGTCAAACCAGGCAACCCTGAGCCCCAACACCTCACTCTCAGGCAACAGTCCTAGCCCTGCCACCACAGCATCCTCCCAGATTAATGCCCTCCAATCCAGTGAGCCCCTATCTCCCCCTCCTAGTTTGGAAGCTGAACACAACTGTATCCTTCTCCAAGGATCCAATGATATTCACCCAAACAGAACTCCACTCTATGAGGGAATAGCAAAATACTTGCCATACTCCATTCGTACAGGGTATTGCTTGCTAGCAGCATTACTAGCCACCGACTTCTCCTCCACCTGGACCACAATGTTGGCAGATTTATCAACAACTTTATTCCTGATAACCTCCCCAGAGAAGTACTTAGAGAAATATCCAAACTCCACCAAATCTGGAATTCACAGAGAGCTTGAGGTCCTATGGACACTCACTCATCACACCAAGGTTGCCCTCTACAGAATCATATGTTTCCCCAAAACCCACCTCGAGGACATTCCAGACCTCTGCAGCATGGTCAACCAAATCCAACCATACATTCCATTCCTAGATTTGTTCAGAATGATGGTGGCATACCTCCTCATCACCAAAGCCAACACCTTCCACCAACTCCTAGCCCTGGTGTTAAGACTCAAACACTGGACGTCGGAGTGGATGTCGGAGACAGAGCGGAGGGGGCAAGACCTTGGCTTCAACTTATGTGTTGCACCCCTCTCGGTATCGCAATGGTCTCACTTGAGAACCAAGGATGGAGAACGCCCGAAGGTGGAGGGTCATCCAAAGACGGAGGGAGGGAAGACGGATAGGGAGAAAGACTGGAAGTGTCCAAAGACGGAGGTGGACAGATGGAGGGTTCGGACACAAGTTAGAGAAGGAAATCTAAGTCGATTATCAGACTGGAGAATACAAACATAGTAGACTAGGCTTATATACTACAGCAGATAGGAAGGTAGTACTAATCATAAGGTCTACTGATGACGTACTACATAGGATGGTGGACAAAGGAATAGATAGAGACAAAGGAAGACAAAGGAAGACAAAGGAATAGCTAACATGTGGACGCAGAGCAAATGAGTAAGCTACGGAGGGAACTTGGAGGAACGGAGGAGATACAGAGATCAGATAACAGATAAGACGAAATAGGAAGGTCCGGGAACTAAGAGAAAACCAAATAGCCAAGGTCGCTGGAGGAATGGCGACCGAGATGCCCGAGTAACTGAGAGGGGGAAAGTCCAAGGGGATAAGGACACAGGAGAGCGGAGAGGTGATATTGGACCGATGGAGTGCTGTGGCTGAATGGTGGCGCAGGAGCCGAGATCCTGTTGCTATGGGGAAAGCTTAACGGACAGTGGAGGTCGTCTGGAAGATCTTCGGACGGGTTCCTAACAGTACCCCCCCTTAGGGCTGAGCCTCGAGGACCAAAAAGGAAATAGGAGGGATAAATGGTCAGAGCGGATGGTCCGTTGGAGAGGTATAAGAACCCACTGGAAATTTTGGCTAAGTCCCCATTCCTCTGCTTTCTACATCGCCCTCCATGTCTAACACATTGAATCTCAATGACTTCGACCTGGCCGACCCGGAGGTAGTTGCCCTGCTAGCAGCCCTCAAGAAGAAGAAGACAGGTTTGTCCGCGGCATCCGTTGCTCCGAGCATCGGAAGCAGTAGCAAGAGGGCAAGGGAGCCGACGGAGGAGGAGGAGGAGCCGAGAGAGGTCGCGGAGGAGAGACGGAGGCCAGAGAAGAGGACGAGGAGTCGTGCGGAGGTGGTGTTGGAAGTCCCTGCACCTCTGAGCAGAGGGAAGAAGAAGAATCCCTGGGAGAAACTCCCGTTCAAAATGGGTGTGAGCAGCCGGAGGTGCGCTCAATGTGAAAAGAAGGGGGTGGCCTGCGAGCCAAACCCAAAATGTATGTCGTCCGAGATTTGTCCGAGAATTTGTGCTAACCCAATTTTAGTTACTTTGAACTCCTGCCTAGGATGTTCCAAGCGGAAGGTTGCGTGTATTCCGGTCTTTATGACCATTGAGATGGACGACAAGGGAGAAGTCCCGGAGAAACAGGAGGTGAGGTCGGACAAGGGTAAGGGTAGGGCAGAGCCGGAAACGGAGAAGGCGGAGCCGGAGAGTACGTCACAGGCTCCAAAGGAGGGTCCATGGGGGCATGATAAGCATGTCCTCAATCACATTTGGGGAGACACTGGGAAGGATGTTTTGGACTTGGAGGCTGTCATGGCGGGGGCGTTACAGGGCCTGGTGAGTGTCCTGTTGGACGAGGAGGGGTTCGGACAACTAACCAAGGAGAACGGTAGGTACCAATTAGGGGTCCTGTGACCCATAAACATGTTAGTATTATTACTAACATGCTCCGGACGCCTGTAGAGGCTGTGGCCACCCTGCAGGTGTCCATAGATAACCTCTGCGCAGTCACAGAGGAAAATACGAGGGTCCTCCGGAGGGCACATGGAATCTCGTACGAGGACATTGCGGGTGCGGAGGTTTTTGGATGGGCGCCGGGTATGTTACCTGGACAGATGCGGGCTGGCGTGGAGAGGGATGCCGGAGGGAAGGATGTGGGGATGGATGAGGACATGGAGATGGTCCTAGTTAATGATGAAGTGGAGGAGGTGGCTGCAGGTGAGGAGTCGGAGGAAGGCTTGGAGGAGGAGGAAGGACAGAGGCAGGAGGAGTGTCAAGGGGAAGCTGTGGAAAGCGGACTGGAGGAGTCGGAGGAGGAGTCGGAGGAAGATGAGGATGAAGAGGAGGAGGATGAGGGAGAAGATGATAAAGGGAAGGGAAAGGAGGATGAGGCGTCTGAGACGAATGAGCCAGAGGAGTCGGAGATGGAGAAGGAGTAGTGTAGTTGTCCGGCCCTCCTGTATATAAATCTTTTGTTGTTAATTATGTTTTCTTGACAAGTAGCAAAGTAAATAAGAAAAGTGTGACTCAAGGGAACTACAGTCCAAGGGTGGACAGCGGACCAGGCTTGTCCAGATAAGCAGAGTGAAAATTGGAGACCAACTCCTGTGCATGGTCAAGTTCCCAGGCGGATAGCCAACTAGTCTCATCCTCAGTCCCTTCATAACCAGTCCATGATACCTTGTACAAGAGTGGACAGGTCTTGCGACAGCGGTCTATCTTGGAGTCAAGGATATGGTCAATTTCATACTCAGGCTCACCGTCAATGATGATCGGAGCCAGAGGCGGAGGGACTCGGTTAGGGATAGTGTTAGGAGTAGAGGGTTTGAGCATAGATACGTGGAATACTGGATGAATGGAGCGCATGGCTTCAGGAAGACGGAGGGTGAAGGAGTGGGATCCAGGTTGAGAAATGATTTTGTATGGTCTGAGGTATTTCTTGGAGAGCTTCTTGGAAGGGCAAGTTGTCCGGAAGAATTGTGCTTTGACGAATACTTGATCACCAACTTTGAAGTTGGGGGCCGGAAGGTGTCGGACGTTGGTGGACACTTGATAGTGTTGCTGTGCTTGTGTGATCTCCGACTTGAGGACAGAATGGAGGTCATCGAGGTCGACGGCAAAGTCGCGGGCATGAGCGGAGGCAAGATTGTGTTCGGGGTGAACAGTGACGGAAGGATGATATCCCTTGTTCGCGAAGAACGGAGAGACACTGGTGGTAGTGCTAGGGGCATTATTGAAGGCGAACTCTGCTAGTGGAAGTAATTCAGCCCAATTGTCCTGCTGATAATTGCAATATACTCGGATGTATTGTTCCAAGGTCTGATTCGTCCACTCCGTCTGTCCGTCTCCTTCCAGATGATAACCAGAGGTGAAATGTAACTTCATGTCCAGAGCCATCCCAAGGGACCGGAAGAAGTGGGAGACAAATTCGGAGCTGCAATCGGAGGTGACGTGAGAGGGAACACCATGCTTGGAGAATACATGGAGGACGAATAGGCGAGCGAGTTCAGCGGAAGTGATGGTGTTGTATGTAGGGATGAAGATGCCTTGCTTAGTGAGTCAGTCGATAATGACCAGGATAGTGTCGTAGCCGGAGGAAGTGGGAAGCTTTTTGATGAAATCCATAGAAATCGAATGCCAGGGGCGATCCGGAATCGGAAGCTGCTTGAGGTGTCCATACAGACAATGACGCTGAGACTTACTATGCTTGCAGGTAACACAGCTCTTGCAGAAGTCCTTGACAAAGGTGCGGACATTTGGCCAGGTATAATTGCAGCGGACAAGTTCAAGGGTCTTGTTTTGTCCGAAGTGGCCAGAGAGCATGTGGTCGTGCTTGTACTGGAGTACATGAAGGCATAAGTTGTCCGAGTCGGGGACGTATAGTCGGTCATCAAGTCGTAGGAAACCGTCTGAGTCAATAGACCAGCAACCTTGGGGGTCAGAGAGGTGCTTGGAGGTGACCGGATCAGAGGCATAGGCTGCTTTGATATTGGAATGTAACTGCTCGTAGTCGAGGACCACAGCAGCACAGAGAGTTGGGGAATAGAGGGAAGTGGCTCGGACAGAGGCTGCTAGTTGCTGATGAGTAAAGACTGGACGGAAGTTATGTGGATTGACCATGGCATAGCCATTATCCCCCCCTTTAGGGTAGACATCCCATTGTCTAGTTAAAGCATCCGGCTTCTCTCCGAGGCGTCCGGGTCTGAAACGAATGACAAGGTTGAACTGGGAAAGGTACTCAGACCATCTCACCTGGCAGCGGGTCAGTGTTATGAACACTATTTTTGATTCTTTCGACGTCCTCACAGACATGATGGTAGTCGACGCACAATGGGAAGACTGGGAGCTTCATGAAGAAGAAGAGCTTAACTTAGAATAAATGGACGAATAACTCCGGTATAGGAGAACAGCTAAACTTAGAGATCTTGGACTCTTTGGAGCACGGACTCCCGCTTTTCCCTTCTTTCCATTCTTCTGCTTTTGTACTATGTTTAGTTACGGACTTCCGCTATTCCCTACCCTATGTTTAGATACAGACTTCCGTTTCCTGTTCTCCTTTTTGACGAACTGCCACCTCTTCCATAGCTTGTACAATACACGATAAATAGCAAGCTTGTAAGTAGGAGAATTCCCAATTCGAATCTTAGCGTTGTTGCTACTAGACAGCGTTCTTCTCTCACTCTTAGTGTTGAAGTTCTTCGAGCCCTAACAAGGCAAGAACCACCTGGCGTTCTCCCTTCCTCTCTCGACATTGTCTAAGGTATTTGACATCGTCTCGGCTGTGACTTCAAGTCAAGTAGACTTGTCGCTCTTGCCATTTTTGCTGTCTTATCCGACCACAGCAAGGTCCTACGAAGAGGACCAGAAGCATTGGATCCGTTGGGAGATCTAGCTAGCCTCGTAACGTCCAGTACGGGATCAACGTGCACTGCTGGACAAGAGCTCTGGCGAAATCCTAACAGTCAGAATCTTCGTAGTCGAAAAATATTTGAGGTTCTTGTGGTCTGTGACGACATCAATCGGAAGTGCAGGACCCTCGAGATAGTGGTGCCAGATGCGGAAGGCTTTGAAGATGGCGAGTAGTTCTTTGTCATGGGTGTCGTAGTTCAGCTCGGCGGAGGAGAAGGTGCGGGAGTGGAAGGCGATTGGATGGATATTGCCGTCCGGAGTGATGATGGACAGGATAGTGGCGAGGGCGTAGCCGGAGGCATCAGTTTCTACAATGATCTGTGCGTCCGGAATCCAGTGGGTGAGTACTGGAGCGGTAGTGAAGGCAGTCTTGAGTTGCTCAAAGGCAGAACGGCAATCTTTGTCAAACTTCCACTGAGTACCTTTGTGGGTGAGACGTGTGAGTGGTACAACAATGTTGGAGTAGGCAAAAATGAAGCGACAATAGAAATTGGCAAACCCAAGGAAAGACTGCACATCCTTCACTTTCTTCGGCTCAGGCCAGTCCTGGATGACCTTGATCTTGTCTTCGGACATTTTGAGGCTGTCCGCAGAGAGGATGTAACCAAGATATTCGACAGACTCGGAGTGGAATTCGCATTTGTCCATGCGTGCGTACAATCCATGCTTGTGGAGGTGACGGAGCACCTCTTGGATGTGCCCTTCATGCTCGGAGGGGTCGTCCGAATAGATCAGGATATCGTCAAGATAGACAGTGACACATACGTTGAGGAGATCTTTGAATACATCATTCATAAACCTCTGGAAAGCAGCAGGAGCGTTAGTGAGTCTGAAAGGCATGACAGACCACTTGAAGGACCTGTAACAGGTACGGAAGGCTGTTTTCCATTCGTCACCCTCCGCGATATGGACAAGGTGGTAGGCGTGACAGAGGTTGATTTTGGTGTATAGGCGGGCTTTGCGAGGAGAGTCTAAGAGGTCAGAGATGAGGGGAAGTGGATAACGATCCTTCTTGGTGATCTTGTTGAGACCGTGGAAGTCTACACAGAGTCGGAGGGAGCTGTCCTTCTTGCGGACAAAAAGGATGGGAGCAGCGTGTGAGGAAGAGGAAGGGCGGATGAATCTGATGGAGAGATGTTTGTTGATGAACTCATGGAGGGCTGTAAGCTCGGTTTGGGAGAGGGAATAGATGGTCCTGATCGGAGGGTGAGTACCCTCTTCGAGGTTGATCTTGAGATCATAGGGACGATGCGGAGGCAACGAGTCCACGCGGGCCTTGCTAAAGATGTCGGCGAATTCATGGTATTGCGAAGGGACATTGGAAAGGTCGATGGGTTCTGGAGAGGCCTTTGCTGCGGAGACGGAGGAGTCGGAAGCGCGGCAAAGGTCGAAGGAGAAGGTCTGTGAACCTGGGAGGCGGGAAGCGCGCATAAATGCAGCTGCGCCAATCAGGCTAATGTGAGGGACGGAAGATGACTGCAGAGGGGATGCGGATGGAACCGAGGGTGAAGAAGCAGGAACAGATGCTGTGCGAGAGTCATCCGGAGGCACGGCGCAGAGAGGGACAGAAGCTGACAGGTCGGAGGACGGAGGCCGGAAAGTAATACTGCTCAAGACCCAATCAATCAACGGATTGTAGCGGGTGAGCCAGTTGTGTCCAAGGACCAGAGCGGAAGAGCTGTCAAGCCGGGTGACATAGAAGTCAACAGTCATAGTTTCACATTGAGAGACAGATACAGGCAGGGAGACAAGTTCAGTAATAACAGAATTTGAGGAACCATCGAACAACCTAAGCTCTACCAGAGGCATCCGAGAAGTCGGAAGAGAGAAATGATCTACGAGAGAAGAGTCAACAAAACAATGAGTAGAACCACTATCGACCAAAGCATGAATGGGTTCGGAAACATTTGGAGAAGACGGAGAAACAAATAATGGAGAAGAAATGGAAACATGAAGGGAATTGGGGTCGGAAAGAGCAGACGCATTGAGTTGGAAACTCTCTGGGGCACAGATGAGTTCAACGCGGTCCTCAGCCTGTGCAGAGTCCTGAGGACTGCTCCCTATTTTTCTGCCACCTGCGACGGTTCCTTTACCTTGGCTTGGGCCTTGCGACCCTTAGCTTTACCGGAGGAGGAGCCGGAGGTTGGAACGGAGGAGGAGGCCACATGTTTCGGACAGGAGTTGACATTGTGGTTGGGCTCACCACAGTAAATGCATAATTTGTTGTCGAAACGGCGTTGGCGTTCCTTGGCTGTGAGCCTGCCACTCTTGGAAAGTTTTCTGTCGAGCGGAGACTTGGCGGAGCCAGAGGAGGAAGGGTTTCCGGAGTGGGACGGGCGGTTGGTGGAGGGATTGGGGGTAGCGGGAGCCTCGCCTTTGCCTTTGTCATCGGGCTTTGGCTGAGAGTTATTGTTGTTAGTGGCGTTATTGTGGCGGGAGGGTTGATGGGACGGAGGATTATTACGCTTCTGCTCACGCTGATGTTCCCAATACCGCTGGTCAATCATGGCGGCGGCTTCCTTCATTTCTCCGAGAGTATTGGGTTTGCCATCCTGGCGGTTGGAGAGGGCATCTTGGATGCAATCTGGGAGGCCTTGGTAATAGCGATGGAGGAGAGCGGCTTCATCCCAACGGAGGATAGCTGAGAGTTGGAGGAATTTGAGGTCGTACTTGGTGATTTGTTGGTTGTGACCCATGCGGAGGTTGTCCAGCTCGTCCGCTGCTTCTCCGGACAGGTCCGGAGCGCCAAAATGGGCGGTGAGTTCATTGGAGAATTCTGTCCAATCATTGAGGACGTCGATACTGGAGAATTCGAGGTTCTCCTTCTCAAGGAGGGTGTGGAACCAACTAAGGGCTAGGCCCCGGAGGTAAGTGATAGCAAAACTGACACGAGCATTGGACGTAGCGAATTGTGAGGAATTGGCGCTAAAATAGAGGTGGCATTGGAAGAGCCACTCCTTTAACTTCTTCGGGTTGGACCTATCAAAGGTGTCCGGTTCCCGAGCTTTGACTTGGTTGGAATGTGTCAGAGGGGCGGTGCTGCCTCGGCTGTTGCCCAGGCTTTGGAGGGTGCTGGACAAGAGAGCTAAGGCGAATGCGAGGTCAGTGACAGGAGGTGGTGTGGAGGTAGACGCGGTGCTAGCAGATGCATCGGGAGGATTGGTGGGTGGACTGCTGCCAGAGGCAGGGTTGACCATTGTTGGGGGATCTTCTTTGTCGGATGATTCTGCTTCACTTGAATCTTCTTCTTCCTGTTCTTTGTCCGATCCTGTTACTTTGTTACCTGTAAGCTGACCAACAACTTTGTCTTCGTCTCCTTCGTTTTCTTTGTCAGAAACTTCTTCGTCTGAAGCTTCTTCATTGTTGTCTGGAGGTGCGGTTGGGTGAAGAGTGTAGGCGGAAGGCAGAGTGTTACTGGAGTCAGAGTCGGTTTTGGTAGTCGGAAATTGGACGCGACCAAATTCTTGGTCGGTGCGTGGAAGGATGGGTTTGGGGGCAGGAATACCCCTAAGATGAGAAGACTGTCGGGTGGCAGCAGTGTCCTGGTTCATGCAAAAGTGGAATGGAACGATACCAGAGGTGTGAGTCTGATAATACTGTTAAGACTCGAACACCAGACGTTGGAGCGGATGTCAGAGACGGAGCGGAGGGGGCGAGACCTTGGCTTCAACTTATGTGTTGCGCCCCTCTCGGTATTGCGATGGTCTCACTTGAGAACCAAGGATGGAGAATGCCCGAAGGCGGAGGGTCGTCCAAAGACGGAGGGAGGGAAGACGGAGAGGGAGAAAGACTGGAAGTGTCCAAAGACGGAGGTGGACAGATGGAGGGTTCGGACACAAGTTAGAGAAGGAAATCTAAGTCGATTATCAGACTGGAGAATACAAACATAGTAGACTAGGCTTATATACTACAGTGGATAGGAAGGTAGTACTAATCATAAGGTCTACTGATGACATACTACATAGGATGGTGGACAAAGGAAGACAAAGGAAGACAAAGGAATAGCTAACATGTGGACGCGGAGCAAATGAGTAAGCTACAGAGGGAACTCGGAGGAACGGAGGAGATATGGAGATCAGATAACAGATAAGACGAAATAGGAAGGTCTGGGAACTAAGAGAAAACCAAATAGCCAAGGTCGCTGGTGTTACGGCCAAAATGATTTTGATCGTGAATCCATCACAGGGGCTAGGAATAGTACTAGTTACGGCACCAGTAACATTAAAGAACCCTCGCTAGGGAAGATATAGTACCTAGCTATGAACCTCACTAGAGAGACCGGTCATTAGTACCCTTTACCGGAAAAGTGTA
>QFDT01001688.1:0-11109 GCA_003315915.1 Macrolepiota dolichaula
CAACTGAGAGGGGGGGAAGTCCGAGGGGATAAGGGCACAGGAGAGCAGAGAGGTGGTATCGGACCGACAGAGTGCTGTGGCTGAATGGTGGCGCAGGAGCCAAGATCCTGTTGCTATGGGGAAAGCTTAATGGACAGCGGAGGTCGTCTGGAAGATCTTCGGACGGGTTCCTAACAGTATCCCCCCCTTAGGGCCAAGCCTCAAGGACCAAAAAGGAAATAGGAGGGATAAATGGTCAGAGTGGATGGTCCATCGGAGAAGGTATAAGAATCCACAGGAGATTTTGGCTAAGTCCCCATTCCTCCGCTCTACTTCGCCCTCCATGTCTAACACCCTGAACCTCAACGACTTTGACCTGGTCAATCCAGAGGTAGCCACCCTGTTAGCGGCCCTCAAAAAGAAGAAGACCACCTCGTCCGCGGCGTCCGTCGCTCCGAGCGTCGGAAGTAGTAGTAAGAGGGCGAGGGAGTCGACGGAGGAAGAGGAGGAACCGAAGGAGGTTGTGGAGG
The DNA here is from genome assembly GCA_003315915.1 of Macrolepiota dolichaula. Taxonomy (NCBI): domain Eukaryota; kingdom Fungi; phylum Basidiomycota; class Agaricomycetes; order Agaricales; family Agaricaceae; genus Macrolepiota; species Macrolepiota dolichaula. The sequence continues at coordinate 510 of QFDT01001688.1, forward strand.
AGAAACAGAGGCCCCTGCACTTCCGAGCAGGGGAAAGAAGAGGAACCCAAGGGAAAAGCTTCCCTTTAAAATGGGTGTGAGCGGTCGGAGGTGCGCCCAGTGCGAGAAGAAGGGTGTGGCCTGCGAGCCAAACCCAAAACGTAGGTCATCCAAGGTACCTCTGAGGATCCATGCTAACCCGGTTTCTAGTTACTCTAAATTCCTGCCTGGGTTGCTCGAAGAGAAAGGTGGCATGTACTCCGGTCTTCGTGACTGTTGAGACAGACAATGATGAGGAGGTGCCGGAGGGAACAGAGGTGCGGAGGGAAAAGGGAAAGGGAAAGGGAAAGCCGGAGCCGGAGCTGGAGAAAACGGAGTCGGGAACCACATCACGGGCTCCGAAGGAGGGTCCTTGGGGTCACGACAAGCACATCCTGAATCACATTTGGGGTGATGCCGGTAAGGACGTGTCCGATTCGGAGGCCGTTATGGTGGGGGCATTGCAGGGCTTAGTAAGTGTCCTGCTGGATGAGGAGGGTTTCGGAGAACTAACTAAGGAAAATGGTAGGTGCCAATCAGGGGTCCTGCGACCCACAAGCGTGTTAGTATTATCACTAACATGCTTTGGACGCCTGTAGAGGCGGTGGCAGCTTTACAGGTCTCCATTGACAACCTCCGTGCGGTGATGGAGGAGAATACATGGGTGCTCCAGAGGGCACATGGGATCACATACGAAGAGGTCGCGGGGGCGGAGGTTGTTGGATGGGCTCCGGGCATGTTGCCTGGACAGATGAGGGCAGGTGTGGAGAGGGATGCCGGGGGAAAGGACGTGGGAATGGGCGAGGACACGGAGATGGTCCTGATTGACAATGAAGCGGAGGAAGCGGCTGCAGGCAAAAAGGAGTCTCTGGAGGGCTCGGAGGAGGAGCAGGTGAAGGAACAGGGGGAAGCTGTGGAAAGCGGACCGGAGGAATCGGAGGAAGAGTCGGAGGAAGATGAAGATGAAGAGGAGGAGGATGAAGGGGAAGATGATAAAGGGAAGGGAAAGGAGGACAAGGCGTCTGAGACGGACGAACTGGAGGAGTCAGAGATGGAGGAGGATTAGAGTAGTCGTCCGGCCTTCCTGTATATAATTTTTTGATCAATTATGTTTTCTTGGTGAGTAGCAAAGTAAATAAGAAAAGTGTGACTCAAGGGAACTACAGTCCAAGGGCGGACAGTGGACCAGGCTTGTCCGGATAAGTGGAGTGAAAATCGGAGACCAACTCCTGTGCATGGTCAAGTTCCCAGGCGGATAGCCAACTAGTCTCGTCCTCAGTCCCTTCATAACCAGTCCATGATACCTTGTACAAGAGTGGACAGGTCTTGCGACGGCGGTCTATCTTGGAGTCAAGGATACGGTCAATTTCATACTTGGGCTCACCGTCAATGACGATTGGAGCCGGGGGCAGAGGGACTCGGTTAGGGATAGTGTTAGGAGTAGAGGGTTCGAGCATAGATATGTGGAATACCGGATGAACGGAGCGCATGGCTTCGGGAAGACGGAGGGTGAAGGAGTGGGATCTGGGTTGAGAGATGATTTCGTATGGTCCAAGGTATTTCTCAGAGAGCTTCTTGGAAGGGCGAGTCGTCCGGAAGAATTGTGCCTTGACGAATACTTGGTCACCAACTTTGAAGTCAGGGGCCGGAAGGCATCGGACGTCGGCAGACACTTAATAGCGTTGCTTGTCATGACCCAATCTGACCAACACCCAACCGACGCTACCCGACCGACACTGCCCTGATCACGACTATACCCGGCGACCCCTTCACCATTCTCCGACGTCGGCCGACTTCGACCATCGCCATACCAGTTACCTTTGGGTAACTGGCTGCTAACCCACGGTTGCTTGGCAACCAATGCATCATGGGGCGATTCACCAACTGTTGACCGACCCGTTCCTGTTCTTGTATGTCTCAGTTCTGTCTGTAGTTTCTCTGTCTATTTCATATCTCTTCATTCTGTTATTTTCCATTGGATACTTGCTCATCCTATCATGTGCGCGTTCCTAGCTCCTGTGCCTACTCCTCGTCGCGTGCCCTTGTATCCACGTCATCCCTTTTCTCCTATTCGTCTCCATTACTCCGTTTCTCCGTTTCCCTCGAGTATATAAAGCCTCATACTCTGTCATGTATTTCCTTAGTCTGAATATCAACTTAGCTTCGCACTCGTAACTCTGCCTCTCTTCCCTAAGTCGCTTCGGCACACTCTCTCTCTGTTCTGTCTGAAATCGGGACCATGACAGTAGGGACGGTGCAACACACACGTTGAAGCCAAGGTCCTATTCCGCCGACGTTCAACCGACCCGATCGGCCGACAGTCTGCCCTAGTCTGTCCTCGAGCTTAACATTGCTGTGCTTGTGCGATCTCCGACTTGAGGACAGAATGGAGGTCGTCGAGGTCGACGGCGAAGTCACAGGCACGAGCAGAAGCAAGATCGCGTTCAGGATGAACAGTAACGGAAGGATGATATCCCTTGTTCGTGAAGAATGGAGAGACACTGGTAGTAGCACTGGGGGCATTGTTGAAGGCGAACTCTGCTAGTGGAAGTAATTCAGCCCAATTGTCCTGCTGATAATTGCAATATACTCGGATGTATTGTTCCAAGGTCTGATTCGTCCGCTCCATCTGTCCATCTCCTTCCGGATGATAACTGGAGGTGAAATGTAACTTCATGTCCAGAGCCGTCCCAAGGGACTGGAAGAAGTGGGAGATGAATTTGGAGCCACGATCGGAGGTGACGTGAGAGGGAACACCATGCTTGGAGAATACATGGAGGACGAATAGGCGAGCGAGTTCGGCGGAAGTGATGGTGTCGTACGTAGGGATAAATATGCCTTGCTTAGTGAGTCGGTCGATAATGACCAGGATAGTGTCGTAGCTGGAGGAAGTGGGAAGCTTTTCGATGAAGTCCATAGAAATTGAATGCCAGGGGCGATCCGGGATCGGAAGCTGCTTGAGGTGTCCATACGGACAATGACGTTGGGACTTACTACGCTTGCAGGTGACACAGCTCTTGCAGAAGTCCTTGACGAAGGTGCGGACATTTGGCCAGGTATAGTCGCGGTGGACAAGTTCAAGGGTCTTGTTCTGTCTGAAGTGGCTGGAGAGCATGTGGTCATGCTTGTACTGGAGTACACAAAGGCGTAAGTCGTCCAAGTCGGGGACGTATAGTCAGTCATCAAGTTGTAGGAAACCGTCTGAGTCAATAGACCAGCAACCTTGGGGGTCAGAGAGGTGCTCGGAGGCGACCGGATCAGAGGCATAGGCTGCTTTGATATTGGAATGTAACTGCTCGTAGTTGAGGACCATGGCAGCACAGAGAGTCGGGGAATAAAGGGAAGTGGCTCGGACAGAGGCTGCTAGTTGCTGATGAGTAAAGACTGGACGGAAGTTATGTGGATTGACCGTGGTGTAGCCATTATCCCCCCCTTTAGGGTAGACGTCCCATCATCTAGTCAAAGCGTCCGGCTTCTCTCCGAGGCATCCGGGTCTGAAGTGAATGACAAGGTTGAACTGGGAAAGGTACTCGGACCATCTCGCCTGGCGGCGGGTTAAAATCTTCGTAGTCGAAAAATATTCAAGGTTCTTGTGGTCCGTGACAACGTCAATTGGAAGCGTGGGACCCTTGAGATAGTGGCGCCAGATGCAGAAGGCTTCGAAGATGGCGAGTAGTTCTTTGTCATGGGTGTTGTAGTTCAGCTCGGTGGAGGAGAAGGTGCGGGAGTGGAAGGCGATCAGATGGATATTGCCGTCTGGAGTGATGATGGACAGGATAGCGGCGAGGGCGTAGTTGGAGGCATCAGTCTCTACGATGATCTGTGTGTCTGGAATCCAGTGGGTGAGTACCAGAGCGGTAGTGAAGGCAGTCTTGAGTTGCTCGAAGGCGGAACAGCAATCTTCGTCAAACTTCCATTGAGTACCTTTGCGGGTGAGATGTGTGAGTGGTACAACAATGTCGGAGTAGGCAAAAATGAAGCGATGATAGAAGTTGGCAAACCCAAGGAATGACTGCACATCCTTCACTTTCTTCGGCTCAGGCCAGTCCTGGATGACTTTGATCTTGTCTTCGGACATTTTGAGACCGTCCGCGGAGAGGATGTAACCAAGATATTCGACAGACTCGGAGTGGAATTCGCATTTGTCCATGTGTGCATATAGTCCATGCTTGCAGAGGCGACGGAGCACCTCTCGGACGTGCCCTTCATGCTCAGAGGGGTCGTCCAAATAGATCAGGATATTGTCAAGATAGACAGTGACACATACATCGAGGAGATCTTTGAATACATCATTCATAAACCTCTGAAAAGCAGCAGGAGCGTTAGTGAGTCCGAAAGGCATGACGGACCACTTGAAGGACCCATAGCAGGTACGGAAGGCTGTTTTCCATTCGTCACCCTCCACAATACGGACAAGGTGGTAGGCATGACAGAGGTCAATTTTGGTGTATAGGCGGGCTTTGCGAGGAGAGTCTAAGAGGTCGGAGATGAGGGGAAGTGGATAACAATCCTTCTTGGTGATCTTGTTGAGACCGCGGAAGTCTACACAGAGTCGGAGGGAGCCGTCCTTCTTGCGGATGAAAAGGACAGGAGCAGCGTGCAAGGAAGAGGAAGGGTGGATGAATCCGATGGAGAGATGTTCATCGATGAACTCATGGAGGGCCGTAAGCTCAGTTTGGGAGAGGGAATAGATGGTCCCGATCGGAGGGTGAGTACCCTCTTCGAGGTCGATCTTGAGATCATAGGGGCGATGCGGAGGCAACGAGTCCGCATGGGCCTTGCTAAAGACGTCGGCAAATTCGTGGTATTGCGAAGGGACATTGGAAAGGTCGATGGGTTCTGGAGAGGCCTTTGCTGCGGAGACGGAGGAGTTGGAAGTGCAGCGAAGGTCGAAGGAGAAGGCCTGTGAACCTGGGAGGCGGGAAGCACGCATAAATGCGGCTGCGCCAATCAGGCTAATGTGAGGGACGGAAGATGACTGCAGAGGGGATGCGGATGGAACCGAGGGTGAAGGAGCAGGAACGGACGCTGTGCGAGAGTCGTCCGGAGGTGCGGCGCGGAGAGGGACAGAAGCTGATGGGTTGGAGGATGGAGGCCGGAAAGTAATACTGCTTGAGACCCAATCAATCAACGGATTGTAGCGGGTGAGCCAGTTGTGTCCGAGGACCAGAGCGGAAGAGCCATCAAGCCGGGTGACATAGAAGTCAACAGTCATAGTTTCACATTGAGAGACAGATACAGGCAAAGAGACGAGTTCAGTAATAACAGAATTGGAGGAACCATCGAACAACCTAAGCTCTACCGGAGGCGTCCGAGAAGTCGGAAGAGAGAAACAATCTACAAGGGAAGAGTCGACAAAGCAATGAGTGGAACCACTATCAACCAAAGCGTGAACGGGTTCAGAAACATTCGGAGAAGACAGGGAAACAAATAATGGAGAAGAAACGGAAACATGAAGGGAATTGGGGTCAGAAAGAGTGGACGCGTTGAGTCGGAAACTCTCTGGGGCACAGATGAGTTCAACGCGGTCCTCAGCCTGTGCAGAGTCCTGAGGACCACTCCCTATTTTTCCACCACCTGCGACGGTTCCTTTACCTCAGCTTGGGCCTTGCAACCCTTAGCTTTACCGGAGGAGGAGCCAGAGGTTGGACCAGAGGAGGAGCCGGAGGTTGGACCGGAGGAGGAGGCCGCACATTTCGGACAAGAATCGACGTTGTGGTTGGGCTCACCACAGTAAATGCATAATTTGTTGTTGAAACGGCGTTGGCGTTCCTCGGCTGTGAGCCTGCCACTCTTGGAAAGTTTTCCGTCGAGCGGAGACTTGGCGGAGCCAGAGGAGGAAGGGTTTCCAGAGTGGGATGGATGGTTGGCGGAGGGATTGGGGGTAGCGGGAGCCTTGCCTTTGCCTTTGTCATCGGGCTTCGGCTGAGAGTTATTGTTGTTAGTGGTGTTATTGTGGCGGGAGGACTGATGGGACAGAGGGTTATTACACTTCCGCTCACGCTGACATTCCCAATACCGCTGGTCAATCATGGCGGCGGCTTCCTTCATTTCTCCAAGAGTATCGGGTTTGCCATCCTGGCGGTTGAAGAGGGCGTCCTGGATGCGATCTGGAAGGCCTTGGTAATAGCGATGGAGGAGAGCGGCTTCGTCCCAATGGAGGATAGTTGAGAGTCGGAGGAATTCAAGGTCATACTTGGTGATTTGTTGGTTGTGACCCATGCGGAGGTTGTCCAGCTCATCTGCTGCTTCTCTGGACAGGTCCGGAGCGCCAAAACGGGCAGTGAGTTTGTTGGAGAATTCTGTCCAGTCATTGAGGACGTCGATACTGGAGAATTCGAGGTTCTCCTTCTCGAGGAGGGTGTGGAACCAACTAAGGGCTAGGCCCCGGAGGTAAGTGATAGCAAAACTGACACGAGCATTGGACGTAGTGAATTGTGAGGAATTGGCGCTAAAATAGAGGCAGCATTGGAAGAGCCACTCCTTTAACTTCTTCGGGTCGGACCCGTCGAAGGTGTCCGGTTCCCGAGCTTTGACTCAGTCGGAACGTGTCGGGGGGGCGGTGCTGCCTCAGTTGTTGCCCAGACTTTGGAGGGTGCTGGACAAGAGAGCTAAGGTGGATGCAAGGTCAGTGACAGGAGGTGGTGCGGAGGTAGACGTGGTGCTAGTGGGTCCTGGGTTAGCGCTGCCAGCGGTACTGGCGGAGCCAGGATTGGCATTGCCCGCAGTGCTAGCGGAGGTGTCAGGAGGGTTGGTGGATGGGCTGCTGCCAGAGGCGGGGTTGACCATTGTCGGGGGATCTTCTTCATCGGATGATTCTTCTTCACTTGAATCTTCTTCTTCCTGTTCTTCGTCCGATCCAGCTACTTCATTACCTGTGAGTTGGCCAACAACTTCGTCTTCGTCTTCTTCGTTTTCTTCATCAGAATCTTCTTCATCCGAAGTTTCTTTGTTGTCGTCCAGAGGCGCGGTTGGGCGAAGTGTGTGGGTGGGAGGCGGAGTGTTGCTGGAGTCAGAGTCGGTTTCGGTAGTCGGGAATTGGACGCGACCAAATTCTCGGTCAGTGTGCAGAAGGATGGGTTCGGGGGCAGGAATACCCCTAAGACGAGAAGACTGTCGGGTGGCAGCAGTGTCCTGGTTCATGCAAAAGTGGAATGGAACAATACCAGAGGTGTGAGTCTGATAATACTGTTAAGACTCAAACACCGGACGTCGGAGCAGACGTCGGAGACGGAGCAGAGGGGGCAAGACCTTGGCTTCAACTTATGTGTTGCGCCCCTCTTGGTATCGCGATGGTCTCACTTGAGAACCAAGGACAGAGAACGCCCGAAGGCGGAGGGTCGTCCGAAGACGGAGGGAGGAAAGACGGATAGGGAGAAAGACTGGAAGTGTCCGAAGACGGAGGCGGACAGACGGAGGGTTCAGACACAAGTTAGAGAAGGAAATCTAAGTCAATTATCAGACTGGAGAATACAAACGTAGTAGACTAGGTTTATATACTGCAGCGGGTAAGAGAGTAGTACTAATCATAAGGTCTACTAATGACGTACTACATAGGATAGTGAACAAAGGAACATATAGAGACAAAGGAAGACAAAGGAGGACAAAGAAAGACAAAGGAATAAGAAGTTGTAGCAATCATGTGGATGTGGAGTGAATGAGTAAGCTACAGAGGAAACTCGGAGGGATGGAGGAGATGTGAGGATCAGATAAAAGATAAGACAGAATAGGAAGGTCTGGGAACTAAGAGAAAACTGAATAGCTGAGGTTGCCGGAGGAATGGCGACCGAGGTGCCTGAGCAACTGAGAGGGGGGGAAGTCCGAGGGGATAAGGGCACAGGAGAGCAGAGAGGTGGTATCGGACCGACGGAGTGCTGTGGCTGAATGGTGGCGCAGGAGCCAAGATCCTGTTGCTATGGGGAAAGCTTAATGGACAGCGGAGGTTGTCTGGAAGATCTTTGGACGGGTTCCTAACAAAAGGACCTTTTCATTTAGGGGCAGGTTTGTGTGATTTGGAAAGTAATGGAAGGTTCCTATCGTCCAACCATACTTTATCTCCTTCATTGAAGAGGGGAAGGCTATATTTGGCAGTTCATCTAGCCATGATTTTGCGGCTGCAGTTATGGGCAAATATTAATTGTTTAACAATTCTTTCCAAGCCTTGTCAATTCACAATACAGAGTTATATAAGCTTTTAATGAGTATTATTGATGTAAATACCTTTAGTCACAGTAATTCTCCAAGTCTTGGCAACATTTGCAAGTACTTTTATGTTTTGAAGTTTATTTTTCAGAATTCCTATTTTAAAACCAGCATTGTTTATAATTCTGTTTAACAAGTGTCTGGGAAATATACATAATTATTAAGCTACCTTGTGGTACATTATGATCTTGGCACAGGATATCCCTATTTTACTAATGTACAAAGTATTACCTTGACCAGACATTACTAGACATTTGAGTGGCAAATAATACTTGGGTTATGTTGATCATTTCTGAAGTGCAGATGAGGTCCTGTACATCTGGGTGGCTGCACTCTCTGTGCATTGCAACATGGTCACCATTTTTCCTCAAAAGTTCATTCTGGTTGTTCAGTGGAATGGAAGTGTGTTGTGGCGTCACGATCAATCAGGGAAGAGTGCCATCACAGACCCTGTCATAAATGCACGTGTCTACAACCTATGTTTCCGCTCTTCACGCCTTGTCCAACACCATACCACATCCCAAATGCTGCTGGATGTCATCCTCTGGCTTTTGTCTCATGTCAGGGTCCTTCTTCATCTCAGACGGCACCAGATTCTGGGTGACTCAAACCCTTTATCCTCGATGCCTCCCGAAATATTATGCGAAATTTTCAAACACTTGGACAGCCATGGATTACTTGCTGCTAAGTTGGTATGTTGTTCTTTGACTCAGATAAGTCACTGTTGCTGAGTTTCGTTAGACTTGCAAAGCATTTTACAGTGTCACAAGGTCATGTCAGTTCTGGTACCAACTGGTCGAATTGTGCGAATCAATTGGTGGCAGATCAAGAATGGATGCACCCGAAGAAACCCTCACCATTCTTTTTTTTTTTTTTTTTTTTTTTTTTAAAATCCAATTTTATTGCACTAAGATCTACTTAAGTACAAACGGGCGCGCGATAGCAGTCCCAAGACCGAAACACAGACACAATACAGACCAAGACCAGAGAAATGACAAACTATCATGTCCGAGACGAGACGAGCGAAGCGAGTCGAGTCGAGGAAGAAAGAAAAACTAAGCTAGTAGTCCGAAGATGAAGAAGAGAAGTGGCGCCAACCGCAATAACAAAGCGGAAGTCGACGAACAGAGACGACAGAGAAAAGAAGCGGATCCAGGGATGTGGAGGGGGCAGAACCCTCACCATTCTAGACCTTGAGTGCTGGGTCATACAGAGACTCCAAGCATACGAGTCCTTGTTTTCAGACGTCACCCCTGTCCTTCGTACCCGTCAATACCGGTGCTTGAAGATGAAGATACTTCATGCGGAACTACTTCCTGGCGGACGATGGCTCTTAACAAGCAACCCCATGAGTCAATATTGGATGTATGATATGGACTTGCCCCATGCCGACCCCCAGCCACTTTTTGATCCAGGAGAGTATGACGAAGACCATGTGTACGACAAGCTCACACGTTTCAGTGTCTGGGTCAACCCATCAAGAGATGTTTTTTCCTTTCACACTGTCATTTCAGGGTTTCCTTCAAGGGATAACCTGTATGTGTCGAGGACACAGATATACGAAACTACTCTGGGACAGGATGGACAAAGATTTCAGTCGACGGGAGTTCCCTTGTACGCGTCACGGGCCCATGTCCGCCAAAGATCATGTAAAGAAATCTCAGGTAAATATCTGATAGAATTATGGACGGTAAAGAATGAGGAGGGTAAGCTTCGAACTGTCCTTGCCCTCCATCAGTACATGGTAGACGAAGGATGCCGCCAGCGGCTCAGTGTCCGCGCGGAATTCGCATTCCCCCGTCTTCGAGTGCGTTCTCTTCTCCTATTTTTATCGTCTCATAGCCTGACTATCTGTAGAGCACCCTGCGCATCACCTCCGGAGACCACATTGTCGTAGTAGCTGGGAACTGCATTGAAGTCTATACTATACACCAAGTTTTGAACACTCATGAACGAGAAGGTCTGACACCCTTTCATCGACTCGAGCTCTCTCCAACTTCCATTGTCACCCACTTGATTCAGTCATCTCCATATCAGGGCTTCTTTTGGATAGTTTTCGTTGTCGGTAGCCAGGAGCTCCGGGTAATGCGGATACCTCAAAACCAGACTGACCAACCTCTGGAGGTGATGCTTGGCTCTCGCTGGGAGGATTGGGGCCGCATTGAAATCCCTAGGGCAATCAGCCAGAATGCTATAGCCGGCTTGGGGAGGCGGCAGATCAAAATGTTGACGTATTCTTGGGATAAGGAGCTCTCAGAATGCTACCTCTGGGTACACCGTTGTAGACTTCCTGAACCCACCAAGGGATATTGTTTCGAGTTTGATGTAAGGGCAGTCGACGCAGGTGCGGGCCGGATTTTTCTGTTAGCCCGGTCCCAAG
>QFDT01001690.1:0-10006 GCA_003315915.1 Macrolepiota dolichaula
TACCACAAGTACAAGTGGGTAATAACCTTCGTCGATGAATATACCGGCCATGCGATTGTAGCGTTCCTCCGCCACAAATCGGAAGCATTAATTGCTTTTGCAAACTTCACGGCAACCGCCGAGAATGCATATGGCAAGGTTAAACGCCTTCATACCGATAATGGAGGCGAATATTCATCCGAGGCGTTTAAGAAATTCCTCTCACAACAAGGTATCGAACATACGACGTCTGCTCCCCATATTCATCAGCAGAACGGTCGTGCGGAACGGTTTAACCGTACTATACGCGAAAAGAGCGAGGCGATGCGTTTACACGCAAATTTCCCTGAATCTTACTGGGAATTCGCCGTTCAAACCGCGGTATACCTATACAATCGCACACCGATGCGCCGATTAAATTGGCAGACGCCCCAGGAAGTAAGGACCGGCATTAAGCCGGACCTGCAACGACTAAAAGTATTTGGCTGTGGTGCCTTCGTGTTTATTCCACCCGAGAAGCGAAAGTCCAAACTTAGCCCGCACTCGGAACCGATGCTTTTCATTGGTTATAGTGGAACCGCTAATTATAAATTCATGCGGCACACGGAGGGTAATGTGATCTTCGAATCACCCACCGCTATATTCGACGAGGATTGGTTCCCCAAAAAGCCAGTAGATGCGACCCGCCGTAAAGAGGCGATAGAGCGTGGCAGTATTCCACGTCTTCCTCCGTCATTACGCAATGATGACGGAAATAGTTCCAACAACGACCCTCCCCCACCACCGGAATTCCCCGCTACTGGTGCAGTGCCGTTGAACATCCCTGTTCCGCCTGTGCCTCAGCCCCCAGCACATCCTAATGCTCCTCCGCCACCGGCGCGCGAACCATCTCCGCCTGCGCCGGGATCACCTCGAAGATCTCCACCCAGAGATCCCCCTCCTGCTCCTCAGCCTCCGTTGAACGACCGGCAAGCTCCGGATCGTGTGCCAGAACCTCGGCCCCAGGAACCGCGCAGATCCACGCGCGTCTCGCAACCACCATTGCGTCCTGGCAACGTGTACGGCGAAAGGAGAATCCCGTCTCACATCATCCGCGACTACGGACGCGAAGGTGAATGGGTTCCTCCACAAGAGCGACTCGTGCGCCACCGTGCTTTCCAATGGCATGGTGCTCATCCACCTGCTCAAGACCTTACGCCTGAACAAATCGCGGAAAGACGCGCGAATATGTATAGGCAGCATGTCGAGCAAGGGTTCTTACCTCTCTTCCCAGATGAGGAACCGGCCAATGCCGAAGAACCCATGGACGAAGACGCCCTGATCGCTAAACTAGTGGAAGAAGGGGGGCAAGATTTGATCGACTTTCTTTGTGCGAAGTCGGTGGAAGTAATAGAGAAGCACGGGATTCCGAAACAACATCGCGATCTGAAGCATTTACCTGCTCAGGAGCACGCAAAATGGGAAAGTGCTGAAGGTGACGAAATTAAAGCGCTAAAAGATCGACAAGTATACGAGCTAGTTGATCTACCCAAGGGGAGACGAGCGATCAAAAATCGCTGGGTCTATACGCCTAAGTCGGACGGACGATACCGTGCTCGACTGGTGGCGAAAGGTTTCTCCCAGATAGAGGGAATAGACTTCGACGAGCTATTCTCTCCTGTAGTCCGGTACGAAAGTACACGCCTTCTCCTCGGCCTTGCAGCTTTAGAGGATTGGGAAATTGAAGGCGTTGATGTTAAAACCGCCTATCTATACGGACATCTGGAAGAAGAGATCTACATGGAACAGCCAGAAGGACATATAATTCCTGGCCAAGAGAAGAAAGTGTGGAGACTACGCTGAGCGTTGTACGGCCTTAAGCAAGCCGGCTTGTCCTGGTGGCGCGAAGTATCCGCGTCTATGACCAAACTAGGATTCAAGCGATGCAAATCCGACGCAGGCGTGTATATTTACCGCGACAGTAAGACTGGCAAACTTGTCATTGCTATAGTCTACGTCGATGATGTGCTATTTATGGGAAATGACCCTGCCCTTCTGAAAAAGAAGAAAGAGGAGTTCAAGAAGCGATGGGATTGCAGGGACACATCTGGCAACGAGTTCCTTGGCATGTGCATCCGTCGTGATCGAAAGAACCGGAAGATCTATCTGGATCAGCGAGATTACCTACAAAAGATCTTGGAGAAGTTTGAGATGACAGCGTCTAAACCCGCTTCTACTCCACTCCCTGATGGCTACCAAGCCCTCGCTAACACCGGACCGGTTAATCCAACGATCCGACTCCGCTTCCAACAGGTGATCGGCTCCCTCATGTATATCATGATCGGAACACGACCCGACATCAGTTACGCCGTGACGCAACTCTCGCGACACGCCCACAACCCAACTCAGGAACACCTGAATCGAGCTTACCAAGTTCTTCGGTACCTGAATGCGACCCGACTATATCGGATCACGCTAGATGGAGGAAAGGGTGAAGGAATCATATCCTTCAGCGACTCTGATTGGGCAGCCGATCCCAATACCAGACGGTCATCTACCAGGTATTTTGTCTCGATCGCTTCTTCAGCGGTCACGTGGACTACCCGCGCGCAGAAGACGGTCGCGTTGTCCTCAACAGAGGCCGAGTATATGGCGCTTTCTGACGCAAGCCGCCAAGTAGTATGGATCAAGCAACTAATGGAGGAGCTTGGATTCATTCTACCATCCCTTCCACTGTGCGGTGACAATATGGGGTCACTATTTCTCGCACAAAACGAATCTGTGGAGAAGCGGTCGAAACACATCGACATCCGCTACCACTATATCAGGGAGGTAGTCATGGAGAGAAAAGTCGCCTTGGAGAAAATCCTTGGTACGCAGAACCCTGCAGACCTTCTCACCAAAAATCTCGGCGCGGTTAAATTCAAATATTTCCGCGACAACTTCTATGGCCTCGAATTTGTCGAGACCAAACAGCGCTGAAGGAGCGCTATATAAATACCTAGACGCTCGATCCACGCGACTATTCGCAGATGCGACTTCGAGCATAGGGGAGTGTTGACAAAGCAGCATTAGCGCTAGTCATGCTCTCGTCACATGTCACATCACGTGACAGCATAAGCGCCGTCACGGGCGCTCGGACCGGATCATTTGCTCTTGCCATACGTTGACAATAGAAGCATTGATCACACGAGGCTGTGCGGAATGAATACCTGCACGCTTCCATTATGCTACTTATTAATAGATCAATAGAGTAGCTGACAGTTCTCCACTTGCGTTCATTCTGCATCTGTCGATGGGCTCGTCAGCGTAGTATGTAGTATGTAGATACCCTGGACCCTCTATGGTATATAAGGACCTTAGATACGTCCAATTATGATAACTTTCTCTGCTCTTTTACTCGCTCTCACAAAGCTCAAACAACTAAAGTTTCAAGCTCACCACCGTATCACTTAGCAAGGCAAGTAGTTTCCCTATTGTACACTACCATGCGTGCTCGTCGTACGCTTTGCTTTCAACATACCGAGGAATTCAAACACTGCCCACGTACATTGAACGAATAGATAAAAGTAGCTGCCAAACAATGTGATATCTTCATCTTCATTGTGGTGAGTGGTCGTGTTTTCAGAGCTCCTCCGGTGCACGCCCTGTGGTACACTTGGCCTTGAGCTTGATCGATGATCGGTGATCTGCTGTGGTATCCTCTGGCATTGTTAGTAGCAAATGTGGTGGGAGGTTTAGAGGAACGTTGGCTTGTGATTTATATGAATGGACATTCCAAATTGTTCATACACATTCCCTGGCTGGGTGGACAGTGACTCAAAACAGAGGTTCTGAGGGGTTCATACGTATTACACAAGAAAAACAATGTATGGTAGTCGTAGAAGTGAATACACATTTGTGTCTTAGCCGTGAGGGTTTGAATCTGTGTACTTGAGAGGTGTTATGGAAGAATACAACGTAAATTCAGTTGATCGAGAGGCGAACTGATATATTGAATACCTGAAAGAATACAACGTAAACTAATAGTTGTAAGTTATATATACTAACAAGAAAGAGAACAAGTGAGACTCACTCCAGTTGATCGAGAGACGAACTGGAGTGCGGTTACATTCGGAGCGATCTTTTGTACCGGAGAAATACATAGGGTCGTCATTTTGTATATAGGAATCGAGGAAAAAAGAAAGGAAATAAATCAGACAAAAAGAACGAGGACTGTTGGTCCGGTGGAACTACAATGCTCATCGCGAATTTGTCATCTCGACATGTAACTCCCTCTGAGTGCAAGCACCATTTCGCCACACGGTGCAGATTTGTTCTTCCTTCCGTCTCATCGCCCGCCCCATTGATTGTGTCCCTCCGTTACTCTCGTACTCGAATGCACAGACTTGTTTACGAAAGTAATGTCACACTGTGACCTGCGCGCCCCGCGCCTTGAGCCAACACCGTCATGGTGCTCGACTTGCTGCTCTCATTTTCTCCGTGGGATATCCTTAGAATGATATACGGTACGTCTCTCAATATCAGCAGACGTGATTTTCTCACCTTAAACTGTTAGCTATGCTGCACAAGTACATACATCGGCCACCTCTAAGCATTCATGACCTCCCACTCGAACTTCTGTCAGAAATTGCGTTGTACTTGGGTTTCGTCGACTTGATGTCCTTTGGTCAGGTATGTCATTGAAATATGTCCATTGAGATACCCATGGTGATCCTTTATAGGCCACTAAGCGCTTCCAAGAGGCGACTCAAGCCCGGATAATATGGCATGCCCTAGCAAAAGAATACTCAGCCCGACATTTCTATAATGTTCGTCCGGAGAACGGGACAATCGACACCATCACGACTGAGGACCTCCGGAAATGGATTTCTCGGCGTCTGATCATCGACGAGATGTGGAAGAAGGATAAAATCCCTCCCCCACACACTCGCATTCTTGATGTACCCAATGATGTGGGATGTTGTAAATTGCTTCCAGGAGGACGCTGGCTCATCACAGGTCACATAGACGGCACAGTCATTTTCTTCGACTTGGACTTGGAAAAGCCAGTCCGTCAGACTCCCTTCGAGCCCTCTCCTGCTGCGAGAGGCATCCGGCATATGGCTATATCTATCAACCGCCGGGCACCTGTTCTCGAGTTCACAATTGCGATCAGTTACTCTAGGACCATAAACCCATTTGATAATAACCCTAGGAATGACCCACAAGGTATTCTCGGAGGAATGCGCGTCTGCAATGGAAAGCTCACTGGGTCAGGCCCTTCGGCAACCCTCACTGCTGATAATCTCGTCTCGATCCCCAATATCCAACCACATCCTACAACGCGGGCTTTGGCGGTGAGCGATGAGCTTCTTGCCCGTACCACAGCTGTCGAAGGCTATGATTGGATTGAAGTTTATCAATGGACCAGGTGTTCATCAACAGAACTCATGGCAGCATCTATACCGGTGCGCCGCGCGACGAGGACCGTGAGTGTAATGTTCGGCCCAAACCTTTTAAGTGGACTCACCCGGGATGTAGGGCATTTATCTTGTTGGTAAAGACCGCGTCATTGTTGCAACCTCGCGTATTGAGATGTACTGCTTACCCCCTTTGTCCCGCCTGCAAGTTGATCAGGTAAAAACTATTCATCAAGGACCCCTGGTGCGGCCTATATGGGAATACCATACTCGCACTTTTACCTCTGGCATCCCCTCCCTCTTCTTCGATGGAAGCATACATCGATTGGTGATACAGGAGAGTGATGACATTGTAGGATTCTCCATTCCCTCCTCTCTCGATGACATGCCTCACGTCATGTTCCGAATGAAAACGAGGTTCTACGCCCTGTCCGCTCTTGGTTTGCATAAGGGATGCGCACTGTCCGATGATATGCGCAATGTGCGCCTTGGCTATGACTGGGGAGGCGATACCAATACTAGTTTCATTCGTCGTACTGATCATGACTCGTCTGACATGCGGGTGATATGTTTCGATGAAGAAACCGGTCGCTGTGTCATCAGCCGGGAGAATGAATCTACTCGCGTCGTTGATTTTTTGGCTGAATCACGCGATGTTTGAATAGAGATAACCGGGAGAGGGCAATACACATGCGAAGACAAATTGCGGACGAGGCCGAGGAAGGGTTATGTCTGTACCACTACCACCAGTCATCTTTGATCATCAAGTTGACTTGTGCCAATTCATCTAAATTTCAGCTACATATACCCTGCCTGATGAACCCAGCACAATGGGTGGCACCCCAACAGAGAACCCACCAGGCCACGGTGACTTATAATCCTGCAATACCTGTATATCTAGCATTTAACAGTTCATATCAAAGACCGATTGTATTTCCGGTATCCTCTAGTACTCATGTCAGACCCAAGACCACGCATCTATGTGCGTCGACCTGTCAACGATAAACATTGATATTTCCCCGAATTACCCTCATAGATCAACCCACTCGCACAAACACAACGCAAGCAAAAAACCCTTCGCTGATGCCACCCGCAAAAAACTCTCATCCAACATCAAACCAGAACATGTCAAGTCTCCCAAACTCCAAATATTACAGCAACCATTCTTCGTATGCTAGTGGGCAAGTATAAACTTCTGCGTGGACTTATTCTTGTCATAGACAAGGAAAGCCTCGAGCGGGCCCTGCCCAAGATAGCCCAGGCAAATAGCGCTGTGTGTTTTTGAGTACTAGTGACATGAATGCCTCTCCTGGACACATCAAATCACGATTATGCTGTTGGGCAGATGAATTGTTGTTGCGATTTAGTGAGATACATAAACCCTGGGAAACAACTTTCAAGGCTCCGAAACACGATGTGCCGTTGGGTATCAAGGTTTTACGAATACAGTCTCCAACTGTTCCTGGTGTTACTGGCCCGGGTGGTGGTTTGAGTGGGTCAGGAAGTTTGGACGAGCGGTTGGTGAGAAAGGAGAATGAGCGGGTGAAAAAGGTGCAACAGGCTGGGAGGTTGAGTCATGCACTTGAGTCGACTCTAGATTATAGACTTGGGATTAATCTTAAGGGTGACGTCCGTTAGGACATTCCTTCTTGACCTTGTACCACTACCTTCCCTTTTGGGACATTGGGGTGAACACTGTTGAGAATACACACTATGCCTCGAAAATCTCGTTCTAAGCATACACCCACTGCCGCTGAGGGCCCTAGGCTCTCGCAATGCACTGAGAACTTCCTCGCCACGATTAACCAAGATGATTGTGTCAAGGGAATCATTTGCGCTGGACCATTCTATGCGCTTCCTGAGGCTGTCCGCTCCATTGTTCAACATGAGTTGGCAGCCATGAACATCACAAATATCATGAGTGAAACACCTGCTCACGTTGCCAGTCCCGTCCCACTCCAATGGGACACCACTTCTGAACCACATCGTGGAGATTACTCTGACATCCTTGACTACATGGAGGCCTATGCGTGATGGAAGAACCCCTCCCTTGGGGCACTCCCACCAACCCCTTCTGCTGCTGCTACCCCCACTTCATCCACTTCTGCTGCTTTGATTAGCCTGGAATCTCCAGGCAGTCTACTCCCTCCACCCCTTCTTCAACTTCAATGGCTAAGCCCTCAAAAGAGGCACCCGAGGAGCAAGAAGACACGTCCGACTATGAGGACACACTCGATGACTATGCTCACTTCATGCGTGAGTCTGGCAACCAATTTGACGTTCTTAAGGCGCTACTCTTAGGAGCTTCAGCTGCCGAACTCAAGAGATTCCAAGAGGCCATCAAACCATGGGCTGACCTCCTCACTCACTATCCCAACACCACCCTGTCCCCCCCTTCTTTCCCTGCTGCACCTCTGCCTCATGCTGAGGATGTGGCTATGCTTCCTCCGCCTCGCTCTGTTATGAATATTATTTTTGATTCTTTCGACGTCCTCACAGACATGATGGTAGTTGACGCACAATGGGAAGACTGGGAGTTTCATTACAAAGAAGAACTTAACTTGGAGTAAACGGACGAACAACACCGGTATAGAAGAACAGCTAAATTTAGAGACTTTGGACTCTTTGGAGCACGGACTCCTGCTTTTCCTTTTCTTTCCATTCTTCCGTCTCTGTACTATGTTTAGCTACGGACCTCCGCTATTCCCCATCCTATGTTTAGATATGGACTTCCGTTTCCTCTTTCCTTTCCAATGAACTACCACCTTTTTGATAGCTTGTACAATACACGATAAATAGCAAGCTTGTAAGTAGGTAGTTTCCCAATTCGAATCTTAGCGTTATTGCTACTAGTCAGTGTTCCTCTCTCGCTCCTAGTGTTGAGTTCTTCGAGCCCTAACAAGGCAAGAACCACCAGGTGTTCTCCCTCCATCTCTAGACGTTGTCTAAGGTACTTGACATCATCTCGGCTGTGACTTCAAGTCTGGAAGACTTGTCACTCTTGCCATTTCTGCTGTCTTATCCAACCACAGCAAGGTCCTAGTGAAGAGGACCAGAAGCGTTGGATCCGTTGGGAGATCTAGCTAGCCTCGTAACATCCAGTACAGGATTAACGTGCACTGCTGGACAAGAGCTCTGGCGAAATCCTAACACACTCCTTCAGCGAGGCATCCATTCAGACCACACCCCCTCCACGCCCCAAGGTGCGTGTTGAGGAACCCATCACTGGCACACCTCGTGTCAGAAAATCTTACGCAAACGCTGCAGCCCACCCTACCGGTCCACCTCGCCCCTCCAATGTGTCTGCACCACCCCCTCCTCATGCCAACCTTGCTCCTGCCCAGGAGCCTGTCTCAGGCAGGCGCCCTGCAAAGCGCCTGTACTACGCTACTCACAGCCCTACGTGCCACCAATTTTATATTGCAACCAACAGCCAAGCCTTGTCTCTGGCTTCCCTTTTATTTCTGCAGCTTGTACGTATGTGCAACGCTGCCCTTGTTCATGCCAAGTCCACCTTGAAGGTGGACTTGGCATGTTTTTCTTCATTTGGTGTCACCTGCACCACCTCCGCTGTCACTACAGACACTGACCTTGACACAGTCATGTCTGCTATAAGCGCCAAGCTCCCCGCCGCTTTCCTTTCCCTCTCAGCATCAAAGTCCTTCATCAAGGTCATTGACGTCCCCTTCTACAAGGCCAGACACGGCATCCCTCCCTCCATCGACGAGCTGCAAGCTGAGCTCCGCTCATCCATCCTCAACCTCTCGCATATCTTACACATGCAATTCGTATGTAATACTCCCAAGTCTGATACCGGAACACTCTGGATTGACTTGATTGACACACAGCGAGGCACCTGCACCTCCTCCTACATCAACCGCCGGCTCCTCCTCAACAGCGCCGACTGCCCTATCTGTGGTGCCAAGGCCCACACCAGTACCCCCCAGTGTCAGCGATGCTGGAAATGGGGCCACCCCTCCTCTGCCTGTCAGTGCCCAATGCCAACTTGTCCTACATGCCAGGGTCTGCACAAGAAGGACTCTCATTGATCTATGGCTGAATGCTGCAAGGGTAACCCTGCCGCCCACCCCCCTATTCCTCTAACCCCCACTGGCATGGCTTGTCCCCACGTCTCTTCCTGTCTCAACTGCGGTGCTAAACACGCTGTGGATGATAAACAGTGCCCTTTCTGGCACCATTGCTATGATCACAATTGGATCCGCGGTTGGTACACATGGGATGCGGCAAGCAAAAAGGCCTCTGCCCCATCTCGATCTCAGTCTGGTAACCCCGGACAATCCACTTCCGTGCCCCGCGTGCCTTGCCACACGCATCCTGTCCCTAACCCCCCTGTCCCCGTCCCCAAGGAGAGAGAAGATGATGATTTGCTGAGCGGAGTGTTTGGCGATGATGACGACACCCTGAGTTACGCAGGGTGATTTTCCATTCTTTTGAGGAGGTCTCTTTTCTGGTGTGCTACCTTTATGGTGCCAGTTATTTCTTTTTGTTCTTGATTGTTTTGTTCCGGTTTTGTCTGTGGCTGGACTTATTCTCATTCCATACACCATGTTGAGGCGTGTATCACAAATCCTGATGCTTACCTAAGCTCAGTATACAAGCAAGGGGACAGCAGTCTTAGATAAGCA
>QFDT01001692.1:0-20375 GCA_003315915.1 Macrolepiota dolichaula
TGGGGAATCCTCGAGTCCAAGGTACGAGGGAGGGATTGAGGCTAATGTCACGTGTGCCGATATGGATGAATCTTAAGAACTTTCAACAATCAAAACGACAATGCTTGTTGATATGACTTACCATCGTTTTTTCCCTTCCAACTTGACTCTGAAACCGCTGGGGTGGGGGTATCGGTCTGGGTTGCAGGGAGCACGGTTTCAGCTTGTAGAGCATCGGCAGGCTCGGGCACCTACATGTAACAGTAGTTCATATCAGTTACAAGGGCATTTGCGCAAGCGCGACAGCAGCATCAAGGTCCTGGTTGAGGACATCATGAAGTCGAGCAGGCATATTGACGTGTTGTGGGTTGCTGGGATCAACGTAACCTACCTTGGGCCTGTGGTAGCCATCCTCGCATTCCATGGCAGAAGCAATCCAGAATGTGATACACTCAAGGACAGTGGGTGTGTGCTCATCAAGATGCCAGATATCAGAAATGTACCCTGAACACCATCCTGGACACATGGTTTTAGACTAGTTCATCAATTGAATGATCAGGCATACCGTCGGAAAATCCACCAAACGCCCATAAGTCCCAAGAAGTGAGGATGAACCATTTGGTGTTATGCCGGACGCAAGTGTCCCATAACTAAACGGGTTGGTTAGCTAGCACCAATCCACATGGGAGACCGGGACACACCTTTGCCCACACCCTATGCTTGCTCTGAAGCTCGGAAGGATAAACATGGCCTGGGGCTATAAATGGGGGGAGCTAAATCGGGTGTGTGGTGAGAAACACGGATAGTACACAAACCCCTAGATCGTTGAATCTTACCGAGTTGCACTTGACAAATTCTGTAAAGTCAGCTTGAGACAAAATCCAGGGGGGCTGATAGGCCACCACCAATGCTGTTGATCGCTCGTCATCCTCCGATGGTTTTCGTCCCCAGATAAAGTGTTCAAAAATATTCTGGTCTGGATCATAGGCTTGACTGGGCATGAATTTCCAATCGAGGGTTTCTGGGTATAGCATATGGAATAGCCTTTGTGCTGATTTCAATGGCATAATGTCGAGAAAGGCTCCGAGACTATTAAGCACGCACATGTTATTAGTATTAGCGTTTCACTTCGAGTTTAGGGGTTGGGCTCACCGGTCAATAGTATCAGTTGGGTGGTCTATCATATGGGGAAGACCATCCCGCCTCCGTGTCACAAGCGAGAACTTTTCAGTGGAATATGGGTCCTCAAAAATAAATGGCACATCTTGAATGTTGGCCATCGTCCCTGTCATGGGTCAGCACACATGACAAACGAAAAGAGTGTTGATTGACTTACATGCAACAACTTTTCGAGAAAGACTGAATGTATCAATCTGGTATATGATCTCGAGGCGTCTCCATGCCTCAGACTTGACATTTAAATCGTTCTTGTGGCTCTTGTGACCCGCAGGGGGAAGAGGTGGCATTCCTGAATTTTCTGAGATATGTGGAAGTGTCGTGCTCGTCACGTATTGAAGAAGTCCGATCCTGCGAGTGCCGAATATCATGGTTGGAAGTAGTTCACGGTGTGATTGTAATGAGGGAAGGAGGGAAAGAGTGTGGCACAAACGACTGTGATTAAACGGATTTCATCCCGAGTCAAGAGCAGCCGTTGGAAACGATGAAACAATAATCATGATTGCAAAGGGAATAAGGACAAATGACTGGCGACCTGTTGTTGTTCTCTTTCAATTGTATTTGTTTTTGATCACAAGGGGCGTGGGACGTACCATACCAACCGCATAGCTGATAACTATTGAATCATCAGAGCAATATATAAGGCAAGTGAAATTGTGTAGTAGCGAATACATATATACAGGTTATATAGGGATGAGAGCTGTAATTGGTAGAGATTGATACAGCTGCTGCACCACAAATCTATGATTATCCAGGCGTCTATCCGTCTAGGATGGAAAATA
Organism: Macrolepiota dolichaula; assembly: GCA_003315915.1. NCBI lineage: Eukaryota > Fungi > Basidiomycota > Agaricomycetes > Agaricales > Agaricaceae > Macrolepiota > Macrolepiota dolichaula. The sequence goes on from QFDT01001692.1 coordinate 1,938, forward strand.
GTAAAACCCCAACACAGCAAAGATATAAATAGGGAACAAAGGAAGATGCAGGCCAAGACCCTTTTTAAGAAATTTCCCAGGGATAACGAGAGACCGTCAGAATCTATGCAGGACTTTGACAGTCCATGGCTAAAGCACGGGCTTTGACCACGCAATTCGAGCATTCAGTTTCCGACATTCGGATCGGATTTCGAACAGGGAGAGCCATGAGCCGTTTACAGCTTCCGCGGCAACCTACGGTGCCGAACATAAGCACATCGTAAACACGAACGAAAAAAGCAGGAATGAATGCTCACTGCTCGTGCTGTGAACGTGTCGTCGGCTAAATATGCAACTGCAGTCTAGGCAGTCGTGGGTTCGGGTGGACATGGCTTCGAAGTGTTGGCAGACAGAATAATAGCGACCGTCGATGACCTAGTTGTATAAAAAAATGATGGTTTTAGCTGGGTGGCCTTAGCTGGGATAGGTGTAAAGTAGGGCGGACATTGTGGCACATTGTGGCAATTAGGTCGTGGGCTTGAATATGAATTGAACTGTGGGGAATAGGTATGATGACTATGGGGAAGGAAGCGCAGACTTTATACCTTCCTCAAAGTCGCCACAACCCCTCGCTGTACAGGACGAAATAAGCATGTTCGCGATGGCTATCGGAGCTCCCTTGCATGAGCTCCGTGTTCTGATCTTTGGCAGTATGATTACCTTATCCGCACGAGCCCATTAGGTATCGTGCCGGCGTCTTAGGTATTACAATTGCTGATCTCCTTCCTTCGAACATGTGCCGCCTGTCTGCTTACGATCAATGAACAGCGATTTGATGGGTGCTTGAACCTACCCACGGACATCGTCTCAAATAACGAAATCGAAATTTAGAGCGCTCCATCGGGGGAAGAGACTCAAAGATGCCATCTCATTGTTTACTTCCCTTGAAGCGGAGTCTCGATCTTTCAAGGGAGCGCAGCGGGTAAATCCATGAGGCGAAGCTGATCTGAAGCGAAGAGCAACTTCCGTTTGGGACATTTCCGCTAGTTGCATGAGGTGAAGTAAAGGCTGTTGCTTCAAACCTGCAAAAATGAAGTGGGTAGGGTCTTCAGGATTAGGCCGAGTACGTGATGGGTCGTTCCAAGACTGGATGATATTAAGGCGGGTTCACCGAAACGCAGAGGTATGTCTAGGGAGAAGTAAATTATTTCGATATGCGACATTTAGTCCATGGGACTGAGGAGAGGGGGGGGAGGGGTTATGCTCCACGATCACGCATTTTCATCACCAATTGGACTTTCTTGCGAACCTATAAAACAGATAGATGATACAGATCAGGACTCCAGTATATTTATGGAACCGGACAGGTGGCGCACCTCATTGGCAAATTGATTTCTCCAACGTTCACTGGCGAGTCTTCGGCGTTTGTGGCCCTTCTTTTCATGTCTCTCCGTCATCCTTAGTTGCAATTTGACTTTGTTGCGGGCAAGGATACCATCGAGAATCCTCAGCGACTCGCCCATATCCTTTTTGGCGGCAACGGTCCGTCCTAGTAATTGCGTCAGTTCATGAGACTACGGCCCCAGGGTACCACGCACCAGAATATGGATTCAGCATCGTGAAGCTCGGCATGTCTTTCCTAGCACGGATTGAGTTTTGGGACCACAATTCTTGCTGCGAGCCCGATTTTTCAGCTTCTGCATTATTTGTGACTTTTGGAAATTCGGGGGTCATAGGCAGTCGTCTCGGCAAAGTCGCGCTTGAAAAAGAACGGACCCCCATGGCGAGGGAGGGAAAGAGGGAGGATTGCGAAGGCAAAAAGGCTTTGCGGCAGAGAGAAAGGAGTGTTGACGATGTCATTATGAGATACACACTGTGTGCTCCGTTCACCGTCCTTGACCGCTGGCCGTCGCGTTGAACGTCGGACGTCGAGCGACAGGACGGAAGAGCATCACTTGGGTCACGTGTCATCTTGTGACTTGTGTATATGTTTAGATCTGAGATTATCTCTCTGTCCACCCATTGTCACAATGTCCTCCGACGTTCTAGCTGAGGAACTGGAAGTTGGTCCCATGTCTACGGTCACCCAGAACTACTGATTGTAGCACCTCCCAGGTCTTAGAGGCTATATACCCCACCGAACTCACAAGTTCGTATTCTGGAATTCATTACCGACCACGAACCATGGCGCTGAGATCCTAACCAAGAACTCTCCAATACCGACATCCAGATTGACGCAGAACCAGAAGAACTGGAGGATGGTACCGAACCTCGTGCGTCTTGAAACACCCAGGCTGTACTTCCATGCACTCATCGCGGACACCAAAGCCAGTTAAAATCACACTCAAAGTACATTACACCGATGACTATCCTCAGTCCCTACCAGAACTCTCCTTGGACCCTGTCGACACGGAGTTTAGCGACGAGGAGATCGATCGACTCCTTCAAGGTCTGCGGGACGTGGTACGTCCTGTGTGTACATACCCCCTTGGTATGAGCTCATTGGTGATTGTACCAAGGGTGAGGATAATATCGGGATGGCCATGACCTTTACCCTTGTCTCTCATCTTCGAGAGCAATTGGCCCAACTCCTCCGAGAACGTGTCGAAAAACGTAAAAAAGAAGAGCAGGAAAAGGAGCGTTTAGAACTTGAGGTATGATCGTCCATTCCTTGCTTGCTCGAATCTCCTTGCTTGAACTCCCACGATTAAGGCCGAGGCAGCGCGCACACGAGGCACACCAGTGACGGTGGTGTCGTTCAGTGCGTGGAAAGCCAAATTCGATAGAGAAATGAGCCAAAAGAAGTCTACGGAAGAAGAAGAGAAGCTAAAAGCATTAACCCCGAAAGAGCGTGAGGAGTACAAGAAGTATGCAACAAGACTTACTGGTATGACGCTCCACCAACGTGTTATCTTGAGACTACTCATCGAGAAACCCGATCACAGGGCGGCAACTATTCGAACGCAACAGACACCTCGAGGACGAGGGCTTGATGGAGGATGGGACAGTCTCAGTCGATGTCAGTCAGTACGAGAGAACAAGACAAGAGGAGCAAGAAGAAAACGAAGGTGTAACATTTAGTGATAGCGATTAATTGAGCACCTAGTAATTACATATACCGTGGGATTGTCAATCTGTTAATTATACGTCTCTGACTCTCACAAGCCTTGCAGAATCCCTGCCTCACCCCCACTCCCGTCAATAAGACCTTCTTCGAAGCATTCCTGGCAACCCAATTGTGGGTGGCCCTCCTCCCTTAACCACCCTTCGTTGTCAATGAAGACTGTTCTTCCTCTAGATGCAGGGTCATGCACGACGTCATCACCCATGAGCCTCAACCACTCTAAGACTGGCTGGGTTGTCCATCGATCGACATTGTGTGTACCACCAGCCTGGAACCAACCCAGGTGTCCACCTCCTGTGGTGAGTCCCATCACAACATACGGATTTCCTCCACCATCCATGGGGACACGGCGAACGACAGGATCATCCGCAGCACTGATAGCAAGAAAAGGGACACAGACGTCTTTAACAATGTGATGAGTTGACATGGCTCGATAATATTCACGAGACGACGGGAATGGGAAGACGGGGGGTGGACCGCCTGCTATTCTCGTGAAATTCTCATCAAACTCTTCCAGAGTTGGATTCTTGAGACTGATCGCTTTGACAGCAGCATGAGTGACGAAATGATCTGGATCGGCGGTCAGGGGCTTGTAATGTCGCTTGAGAACGTTTTGCAGATTTCCGCCCATGCCCTTCGAATAGATGTGTTTTCCAAGATATGAACCAATCAATCTGGAGTGACGGGAATTAACCAAACGGAGTTGATCTGATAACCTGAAAAAGATTTCTAACCTGTCGTTGTTGTCTTCCAAGTCCCACGGCTAGGTCATCCAATAATGCCGATCAGCGAAGCCCGTCAAACGAAACACACGAAGGGGGACCTACACAGGCCAGGACACATGCAGCGTGGAACCGCGCATTTTCCTTTTCCTCGCCGAGATATCTTGTGATGACGTTGGAACCGAGTGAGAATCCGAGGGCCAACAGCGGAGCATTTGGGTACTGTTTGGAAATATACAACAGAGCATTACGAGTATCATCTGTATGTCCGGCGGAATAGAACCTCGCACTGGTGATGGGAACCCCGGCACCTGTAGGCAGAGGTAACACATGTAATTACCAGAAAATTCCACCGGAAATAGCGTCCCAACTGGCGAGGGTCAACACTTACATCCTCGGAAGTTGATCACCACTGCACGGTACCCTAAGCCCCCTTTGTCCTTCGGTAGGATTGCCCTGCTGAGGATCGCTCTAACATAGGATTCGTACGAGCCTTCAACGGTTGTTAGGAAATATCAGACGAATAGTGGGCTCATACCTCCAGTCAAGCCATGTTGAACGACGATAATAGGGGTGTCATCCTTCAAATGTGGATTGATTTGAGGGTCGGCGGGTGCAAAATCGAGGCCACTACGAAATCCATTTGAGTTGGGATCACACGCCCCTTCACCTCGGACCTACAGAGTGCCACCATCTACAAGCCGCAAATATGTCCTATTCTGTTTTAGGCGAAGACATGAAAAGTATGAGTAATTGACTTACCGCCTATACAATACTTTCTCATGCTTTGAGAAGTCCCCCAACACACAGTAGATGGTTTGTAAATGACCGCTGTGCCAGTGTTCGTCATCCGCTTCTAGGTAACCACCATTCCGTATGTACTGACTTGAAGAGCCACCACAGAGGCTTAAAATCTTTGAAGACACTTGACACTTTCGCTTCTACCAACTCTCGTATTGACCGTTGTTCAATTTCACCCTCCCTGTCGCCTTTGTACACATTGATTTCGACTGGCTTTGGAGGAAAATGAATGGTCGTGGTGTAGTTGGGGTATTTGCTGCTAGCAACAGAGAGGACAGCTGCCATAATTCCAAGTCCGTATAAGCTGGTGAGCGAGTCCATCGCCAGAGGTCCCAGGCACGAGTAAGTGTGATTTGGGCGGCAATACGAGAGCCAAAGCCACGTTACACACCCTGATATAAGCTAGCGCAGTATGTAGTCTGATAGAGAAGTGAGTGAAGAGAATTAACAGGGCTTCCCGCTGGTGGCACGTGTTTTATTCCCGACCACCGAGTTGACTGTACCTCCGCGGGAAAGTGCTTCTTTCTCGTAGTCACTTCTTCATCGAAAGTGTACTACAAAGCGTGATATGAGGCTGAAACAGAGCCCCGAACCATGGCTTGGATGATACTAGACTTTCGGCGCGTTACGCTCCCGCTGACAATATCTTACTCGGGGTCAGTATGGCTGTGAATAGTTTCAATCAGACACCTCTGCCCCTCACAAAACCAAAGTACTCCGATGTGTTCGGGGAACAGGCCTGAATTGCCAATAGATGTTGGCTCAGTATTTCATTGGAGATCTCGAGAACCTATTGAGGGGTGTGTCTAACACTACCAGGCCATCTGTGCCGCCGGGAACGCTTAATGATGAACGCTGCGCACATATTTTTATGTCGACTGTCCTTGAATCCACTGTCACTTGCAATGCAGAGGTGCGCCAGTATCTGGGCCTGACAAGCATGGGCATGAGTGCCGAGGGATCCGTGGACAAGATACACGTTCATGATTTCAGCTATTACCAGTCAGAGTCATTGTTGAGATGTGGATGTTGCAACGTTGAATGTTTGTGGTAGGTGTTATTCATTGCTCAGCTTGGTCTCATTTGCACTGTAAGAGCCATCCTCAGGGAGACAAGGGGTTAGTGAAGAGGCTGAGTTCGTGGCGTCATAGTATGACATTGCACGCTTCCGTATGAGGTCCTCGGGGAACAGACAAAACACACGGCATTGGGTACAATGGCTTGCGGGAGTCCTTTTGACTGTGGATGGAGCAGTGTTGCTCCCCGCGTCTGCTGCAATCCCAGAGCCGAATCTCATCGGACCTCCGACTCTGAACATCCAGAAGCCAAGAGGTTGGAAGAAGGTAATTTTTTTTTGGCGAATCACGAGTTCGACCACCATAAGCGGAAGCGTAGGGCACAGCAAACAGCGGATCTGGTAGAAGGAAGTTGTGTCGACACAGAAGCCGAAAGTCTGTGTATCTGCATCACGTGATTCACATCACACCGTGTTCGAACCGCGTTGGAAGAACCTGCAAGTGCTCGTTCAACTGAAACTCACTACATCGTTTTCCCACCTCGTCAAGACTCATCTGATTGAGAATAATCTCGGTCTTGTATTTCTTATTACGAAGGTTTGATAATCTTAATGCCATAATCTTCTGTGCGTATGTCCGGAGGTTGGTTGTATCCTTGCTTGTTGATACCTGTAAATCAGGAAATGTTGGACGCCGTTATGATTGCACAAGACACCAAACATTCCCCAACCCCTACTATCTCCGATACAGCCAACGGAGAACGTAATCAAGACGTTGCACGAGATCCTTCAGAAAAACAATCCACTGCCCCAGTCATTCTCCCTGGTCCCGATTTCAACAATATCCTCACTCTTCCGTTGCGAGATGCTCTGCTATCATCAGAGAAAAGATCACGGTCATCGTCTCCAGCCACTTCCACAGCTTCCGATGAGATCATGGATGTTGAAAGGCTCGTTGGTCTCGGAGAGGATCAAGAGGATGTTGCTGGAGTAGATGTAGGAACACCTAGTGGTTTACCCGATGGCGATGGTGAGTTGACTGTCTATATTGATGATGATCCCCACTCAAAATACTCGCAGAACCATCCTCTGTACTGGCCAGTCGACTTCTGCGAGCTCTTGATAATCCCTCACCTCCACCCAGTCCCACACTTTTACCCACGTCTAGCGGTGGAGATGAAACAGAAGCTGAGGGTGATCATGAAATAGACTCTGCTACAGAAGATGAAGCATTATTTGTCGCACCCATCCCTTCCCTGTCAACGACTATACCTCAAACTACACCTTCTGATCCTCAGGCACCCAGTGAGCCTGACCTAATGACATTCGATTCATTTGACGATCGACTAGGGCCCGTCACTGCTCTATCTGTACAACCAGAGGCACAAGCCCCCCCAAGCCCTTTCTCATTCTCATTCAGCAATACTTCGCATGATACGCCATCCCTCCAGGCTGTGGACCCCTCGCAAGAGCTTACAGATGTTCTGGTCGATATACAAGACAAGGCATCTGATATTATACCAATACAAGATGATCCACAATCAAGCAAAGGTGTCGGTGGAGATAGTCCATCTCCAGCCAGCCTCCCAGATGAACATGTATTGTCTCCGACTCCCAGACCCGCTCTTGATCTCCCTCCCAACCCAGAGGATCCATCTCTGAAAAAGGATGTTCAAAATATACTTTTATCGGATGAATCCCCCCGTACTCCACTGCGACGCTCCTCTCGCCCACGGAAGAGTGCGATACCTCATATCCTTAAATACTCGACTGCTACGAGCCCCGACAAACAAGCTTCACCTTTGGTGTCGACACCACAATCAAGGGAACTAGCACGAAACAATAAGAAGGGGAAGGAGCGGGCTGTATCACCACCAGCCTGCGATACCGAAACCGAAAAGAAAGACACAGACGCAGGGACACCCACTTCATTCAATTTGGATGAGAAACCAGTTGACGTGAAGGCTCAGCGTCGATATTCAAGAACACCTGTCCGTCGAGAGGTCACAAGAGACCTTGGTTCATTATCCCCACAATCAGCCGACTTCCTTACCCATCTGGTCCCTCCCGCGCAGACGGATACAGCGGAGTCAATATCGGTTAGTGATCCCAGCACCACTTCTTGTCCTTATACACTAGCCAACACTGGCTTGGGAGCGCCCTCAAATGACACATCGAGTTCCATGACTCAAGGCCCAATGGGACCTCAAGCAGCTGCTGACTCGACGACTGTGGCGCGTAATACGGCCCGCTTTGCGAGTCCTGGACGAATACCTATTACCCCACGAAAAGCTCATACCCCACAGTCACCTTCTAAACTTCGGCTCCAATCTATACCGATAGACGACCCGAGTCGTACACCCGCACGGAGAATACCTATCGAGCAAGCTGTCGCGGAGGGTCATCTGTCGCCACAGAAGCTATCACAGCTGCAAACGGGAACCCCGGCCCCTGTCAATATATTTACAGGTCAAGCTATGCCCGTTTTGAACATGTCTCGAGGGGGCGACTCGAGCCCTGCTCGCAGAGTCTTCGTCGCGCCAACCACTAATGGTGAAAGCACGTCGCGCCCAGGGAGCCCTACCAAGCCTCGGCCAGGTTCATCAATCAGTCAACAGCCAAGCCAAGCTACCACAGCGCCTGTCTCACAGAGGGCTGCAAATCTGTCTCGACCAGCTAAATTACCTTTCCCTCTAATTCCCACAGGCAAATCTCAACCAAGCGCAAGGAAAGATGGTGGAAGCCTTGGAGAGTCTTCCCTCTCCTCAAGTGCTTCAGCTAAGTCTTCGTTGAAGCAAGCCTCTAGTCGAATACCCCGCAAAAAGCCATATTCCCGGCCAAACGTCATTTCTCGCGGAGAACAAAATATTGCGCAAAAACCTACTACCGTGCTCGCGGCGGCCTTGTCCAAGCCAACCGATATCACTGTATCTAAGAGGCCTTCACCTGCACCTCGAATAGCTCCAGTATGTCCCAAATTCGTCACATTTTATTTAATCTTATATCAATGCAGAACGTGCGGAACGAGGGCGAAAAGAGGGTCATCAGAGCAGTTGATCTTTCGAGAACGATTACAACTACACAGGTCCCTAATCCCTCAACTGAACCTCTTCCTGACGTCAACACTGGAAACCTCAAACGAAAAAGGTTGAATTCGAAAACACCACCTGCTTCTGATTCACGATCAGCGGCCTCGGATCAAGTTACAATCGCTGCACCACCTCCAGCTACTGCTCGCTCCACCCGGCCGACTGCATCATCGTCACTGAGGGCCAGCAAACCTATACCCAGTGTGAGGGCTACGGGCCAAGCACAAAAACCCATTATAGGGAAGTTCAGACGTGTCATGCCTCTAGAACCGCCAGCACCCCCACCGCCCACTGCACCAAAAGAGACACCGCATCCGATTACATTTACACGACAGCCGTCATTAACTCATGACAGTCAGACGCCAAACAGGGAAACGGAACCTCATTCGTCCCCAGGTGAAAATATGATCCTATCTTCGCCCACAAGCGAAACAAGAAGAGAATCCCCACCTTCCTCACCAACGGAAATGACGCACTCAACTTCATACCTACCTCCTCCACGGTCACCGGTTCACACTCCTCTAGTTTTCGTGATTGACCCACTTTCTCCCGCATTCGAATCTACACCTTTACCTGACAGTGCCTCTGATGAACCAGGACCGAAAAAAACAAGCACGCGACGTACAGCACGTCCGCGCAAGGCAGCACAATCGCACCCTGGTCAGGACGTTTTTGATAGCGACCCCGCTGCTTATAATACCACTCGCCCCTTACAACGGCGAAGGATGAACACTAGTCAAAACTCGCGTTCAAATACGGATGACGCGTTCTCTGGTATGAGCATAACGGCACTGAAAACGCTTACCCTAAACAACACGGTGCAAAATCAATACTACGCTGTTGCGAAACTCGAGACGGAGATTGTTAGGAAGGAGGGTGCAAGACCGGAGAGTCCAGCCGTGAAAATCAAAACAATTGTGCAGAGACAACAAGAAGAGAAGGTGAAACAAAGGGAAGAAAGAGCGGCGAGGAGAGCAAGAAGACATGGAAGCACGGGCTCCGGGGACGAGAGAGTAAATAATGACGAGGAGAGGTACGATGACTTGACGCCTGCCAGTGATATACTTGCCACGCACATGGAAACGCTCTTGAAGCATAGAAGGGGTGCAGGTGATGAGGAGGATTACGAAACCCCACTTAAACCTACTAATGGCGAAAATGGGAAGAGGAGAGTGAAGTGGGACAAGGGGTTGTTTACTGAGGTATATCTAGATGAAGTGGTCCTTGGGAGCAAGGTACCACCAAAAGAGAATGTGGCTATGAAGGGCTGTCTGACACCAAGCGCAAAGGTAAGGTGTCCTCTCTTGCCCAGTATTTTCACGCGCTGACACATGCGAAATATAGACGCTGCAATTGAACACCTTGGGCAACTTGGTAGATCTGGAGAAGCCCTCATTAGATCTGATCCAAGAGAATATCACTGTCAAGAAATATGTGTATGATGATGAGGTCGATGTTGAAGCAGCCCCCCAGCCTGCAACTCCCATCATCAGAAATACTCGGTCCAAGTCAAAGAAGAGCAAGAGCTAAGAGATACATTTTCTCTTTAGAGTTATGGATTTGTGATTCGATATTTAATTTATTTTTGGAATTTTGGAATCTGTATATCACTCCATCATGTCGTCCATACCGCCGTCGCTTCCCCTCACTTAATTTATATAAGCTACAACAATAACTACATTCTAGTCTCTGCCTGCTCTGAGTGGCCGACGGAGAACGGCCAATCAGTTGGGTCAGTGATAAGTACCAAACTAAAGTTTTACTTGCTCGGGTTGCGGTAGTTGATACCAGCGCTAGCCTGGTTAACAGGGAAGATAAGGACTTCGGCAATATTGACATGAGGGGGTCGAGATGCTGCCCAGACAATTTGTTCAGCGATATCATGACCAGTTACTGAAGGATGAAAATGAGATAACGAAACGAGGAAGAGATAAAGGAACTACTCACAAGGTTGGAGACCTTGATAAACTTTCTTCGCAGCCTCGGCGTTACCGCGGAAGCGCACGAGAGAGAATTCAGTCTCAACCATACCTAGATACAGGTTCAGAACAAAACCCGAGTCAACCCGCTCCACTACTGACCGGGATCAATTTCGGTCACACGGATTGGTGTGTTGACGAGTTCTCTCAACAATGAGCCTGTGAAGGCTGCGACGGCGTGCTTGGTAGCGGTGTAAATGCTTCCTCCAGCGTAAGCCTCACGACCGGCGACAGAGCCAAGGTTGATGACATGGCCAGCTTGTTTCTTCTTGAACTCTGGTAATTTGTGAGTGTCAATGGGTATAAGAGATTATATAGGGCCTGATCTACTTGCCTCGCACCAACAACTGAGTTACTGAGATCAAACCAAGGACATTGGTCGCAAACATTCCCTCAATATCAGCATCCTTAATATCACCAACGTGGTCGACGCCCAACACGTAACCGGCGTTGTTCACTAAGTTTCATGCGGATCAGCCAAACACATCTATCAAGCCGGATAGGGGTAAAACTCACCAAGGATATCGACATTGCGCAAGTCATTGGGCACCTTGTCCCAGAAACTCGCTACTTGCGTCTTATCGGAGACATCAAGTTGGATGCTGGTGAACTTTCCGCCCTGGTCCAAGCCGGATTCTTTGTGTGCAGCAGCACATTGTTCGGCAACTTGCTTGAGAATTTCTAGTCGACGAGCGACGAGGATTACATTAGATCCGGCCTAGTGGAATGGTCATTAGTACACTAAACAGTGACACGTCGCTTATCAAGCACCTTTGCAAAGAGAATTGCGGTGGCCTGAAATTAATGTAGTTCTGTTAGTAGAATATCTGGAAGTGCAGGGGTATTACGCACTGCGCCGATGCCGCTGCTAGCACCAGTGACGATGACAGTCTTTCCAAGAAGGCGGGTCGTGTTGAAGATGGACATAATCGGTAAGGAATAGAAATATAATAATCTTCGTCAGAAAGTCAAGGGAAGAAATCTCCGGCCCATGTGCTTCCGCCATCAAGCTATAATAATGTATGTTTGATGGAACGCGTGATTGACGCGTAATATGTTGTAACTGATCTTGCGGCCTGCACAACTCGTCGTCGATGTTTGCTCAATTGCTCGAATTTGAAAATCGGTAACTCTTCTCCCTTTCTCGCGCGCTTCTTCGTCATACGGATTATCTCGGTTTTCGGAATGTCGGACGTCCATCTGTTGTGGAAACCTCTTCTGGAGTGGCTCGGCGAAAAGGGCATGGAAACAAATAATATTCTTGTAGAAGCCAGAAAGGTGTCGGGTGGGGCAGCGTAACGATTTACCTTGTACGATATTAGCATCCTAATCTGTGTGTTTGTTCAGGTGCAGGCTATGGCCTCTTTGCGCTCCAGGAAATCCCTCCTTCAACACCACTTTTCAAGATACCGGCAAAGGCCATGATGAATGTTCGTACACTCGTTGGACTATACCCGAAAGCTCGACCGAAGTTGACGGCTACACAAATAACATCTCTACATCTTTTCCTCCATCGGCCCAGTTCCCCAACAGACGTATCAAAGGACACTGTATTCGGGCCCTACGTCTCCATCCTTCCCTCGGATTTTCAATCGCACCCACTAACCTGGCTAATAAGACCTAGAGATCCTCAAGCGGAACGAGAAGACCTAGAAATCGGACACGATCTGTTGGAACATGTACCAAAGGGTGTTCTAGGTTCTTTGGAGGAAGTTGCTGGCCGTTTCAATGAAGATTGGCAGCGAGTTTCTCAGTACCTGGTCAGTTGAACACATAGCTTCTTGTAGCGGTCGACCCCGACCTGTATTACCCTCACCAGCGACAAAATCCGGGACTTCTTGAGGCTGCCAAAGCGCGTGGGCGAAAGCTTCGATCTCTGGACTCCGTGGTGACGAAATTGGAATTTCTGTGGGGCTGGCTCAATGGTCAGTAACTATCTGATCATTGGGGATCAGGCGTTGATGATGACTAGTGAATACTCGATGTATTTATCATAGACTTTGCCCAACACGCAAGGATCCGGACAATATGACCCTGTGCCCAATATTAGATTTTGCCAACCACACGGATCATTTGCCGCATACATATCCGCAACCCTCTCAGGCTGAGATATGGGATCGAGCACCATCAAAGTCTATAGGAGATGATTTTGTGCTTTTGTCACCGAAGGACAAGACTTTGTACCCTGGGGAGGAGATTTTTCTGAAATACGGAACGCATTCGAACCGGAAGCTGTTTGTGGAGTATGGATTTATCAATTCTCTTGACGCGAAGGCTTTCAAAAGCGGGGGTGCGGATTGCGAAGCGGACGTCCTATGGCGTACGCTACGGTTTTTTGCCAAAAGAGGGAACATTGGAAAATGGATGGAGAAACTTTTGAGAGACGAGGGATACTGGGGGTGAGTCCTTAGAATTCAGCACAAAAATAAATGATCACACAAGTTATTCCAGCGAATGGACTATCCTTTCAACACCAGGACCCGCCCACCCATCTTTTCGTCTCGTGACTGCACTCCGTTTGTACCATTCGGTACCCGCAGACAAAATTTTGCCTCCACACAAGGACCATGAGACCGTGCGGACGTGGTACGAGACTATATTAGGAAATCGCGATATTATATCTCCAGAGAACGAGGCGGCGTGGAGAGCGACCCTCGATAAACTGTGTTTGGGCATCGACAACGAGACAGGGGTTCATTTGGATAACCTAAATAAAGTTGGGAGGGAGTGGCCAGTGGATTCGTGGGTTCACTATATGAGAAGGAGCTTGCTTATGCTTTGGCTGGAGCAGCAGCACGTTGCCTGGTGTGTGCATGAGAGTCTGGAACGAGGGGAAGAGTTTTGAATTATAGATATTGTACTTGGGTACAGTAGATTAGTGTATGATGGTAGCCACATGGATTGTAAAGAAATTGAATCAATTGAGATTTATCAGACTGCTGTGTACCCACAACTTGGAACAACTACAAGCGACGCTGAAACGCGTCTCAATTGAGCTGTGCAACCCACAGTACCAAAATAGGAAAGCTGTGCTAATCTCACGGAATGGTTGCCGCCTTGATGCCGGCGTAAAGCACAGGAAGTTGTTTGCAAGTCACCTCCAGCATCTCCCTCATCTTCCCCACCTGTTTTCCGGCTGCTCCCCATTTCTCTCCGTCCCTTGCCCTATCTCTCTCCAATAGCCGTTCACTGCTCTGGACCTCTTTCATCTGTCACATCCTTACGCAAGTCCTCAACATGGCGGTTGAACCTCTATTGGCGACGAGAGCGCAGCGTGCGTTCATCCTAACAAGTACGTCCTTCTCATATGTGTGCGCTCGGACCCCGATTGATCGAACCCTATCGCCTGCGTCTAGTCTCCGCTCGTGCGTCGTTGTACCTGTGATCACTGAGAGGGCATTCAGGACTCACCACCTCCGCAGAAGCTATTGTCGTATTGGTTATGGTCGGCATTACATTCGGAATGGTATGTACCCCGTCACTAGTCGGATTCATCTTGCTCAAGTATTGCTAGGTTCGGAACGAGGTGAACTTTGACGGAGACCCAAGATATCGGGTGTGTCATCCTGCATTTGTCAACGCCGTATACAGCTTCATTCAACCAACCCACTAGACGTTATCATGTTACCTTGCGCTTTTTGCGTTGGCAGAGTGCGTTACTGGGTCCTGGAATTGTACCTTTCCTCGCTCTTATCATGCTGGTTGTCGACAGAATCTTTGAGCTGTTCATGGCTTTTGATGCACTTCGGTTGCGCAATATCATCCAGCTAATTGGTATTCTAGGTGCGTTTCTGTGTGAGTGAGGATTTGCGTTGATGCTGACGTTTGTCACCAGCATTCCATCTAGCCATGATGGTCTTCGCAGCCCTCCAAGTACATCAAACAAGAACCGCACTCGTGAATGTCAAGTGTGATCAGGATGGGGTGAGTCCTTTCGCGCTTTCATGTAATTACAGATATTCACGGCTCTGTAGTCCTGTAGCTTGCTTGAATCCCTTTGGCAGAGGGTCCAGCCCTTCCTTATCGTTGCGCCATGCGTTATAGCTGCTTCGTGGTTCTTCATGCTGTTTTGGATCAAAAAGTTATACGCAGAATTTGGGTATGGTGATTTATCGACCTGTACAACGTCAAAAGCTGATCTTTCCTAGGTGGGCCATCTTCCACGTTGTCGGAGCTAATCCCAAAATGAAAAGTACGTGCTTTCTGGAATAATACCGACAAAATTGACTTGATCCACATTCTCGTAGCCATGTATCAATACTATCAAATCATGATTTGTTTGCTCAAGTTCGATTTCTTTTGTTTCACCGGAGTGACGATGCAGGTAAAGGGACATGCACGTCATGTGATCTTATTGCTCACGTTGCTCCTAGCTACTTATCGTCGTTCTCGCGAAAAACGAGGCCGAATTTGGTGTTACTGTAGCCGCCATTCCTGTGGTTTTGATTTTACTCATCCTATGTGGCATCGCTGTTCAACGTGAAATCAAATGGTACGTAGAAAAACTTGACACCAATACAATGGATGTGACTTGGATTTCTTTAGGATCATGTCAATCTCCCTTGTATTGATGCTGGCTGCTCTGAGCTACTGTGAGTTACCGTCTTTTCATATGATTTCGATGGAATGATGACTGACATGCCCGCTTTCCCCAAAAGTTTGTGAGTATCCGTCCTCTCCATCCCGACGCCATTATTTACGCATGAGTAGTGTATAAGTTGATCCGCTTCTATCAACCCGGATCTAGGGAGGAATATCAGACAACACGAGCAACTCTTACGGTTTTCAGTGAGTTCAAACGAGCAAATCTGGATCAAGCTATTCCTAATACCTTCTAGCTATTGTTGCGTTCCTGCTGCTTTTTGCTACCTTCGCAGTTGGCCTTCGCTGTTTCTCAGACTTCGATCGAGGTCTTCAAAGCTCGAAGACCCAAAGTAAGTCTTTTTAGTCCTGAAATCCGTGATGGGACCTTACTCGACCGACCAGATGTCACACCTTCTCGAACGAAATACCATCCAGGTGCGAATGGCACTAGCATGGCCGAATACCAACTGGGCTACCAGGGACCACCCCTTGGTCACCGTATATCCATTGAATGAATGCCGCTGGTTTTTTGCCACTATACGTTATTTCCTCAAAGGTGGAGATACCCCTCATATGGAATATCCAGGATGGATCTACGTTGATGATTGATATCCTTGCTGCTGTTTTGTACTCGCTCTCCAACCTTTGGCATTTTACCTGTTTCCTAGTCCTCATCCGAACCCATATGCTTCCATATAACTTTCAGATGTTGATGCCTGTTGTATTTTCGGATTAATATATACCATTACTTCAATAAGAGAGCACAAGCCGACAGGCTCCGCTTACCGAGCCCTGCCTAGGACGGTATAATAATGACATTGGAAATGTCATGGACATTGCGTGCGCTACAAGAGTCCTCAAGTGGCTCCCTTGGACCCACAGAACGTTGCAGAATAATCTGCCCTTTTGTTTAACACTCACCGTGATTGATAGACTTTTGCCTCGTCACTTTTGCTTTTTATTGTTTCTATCTCGACGGTCATTTTGCTCCAGGTATAAATATGACACATTCATGTACTCCTCACTTCAGTTCTCGCACATCTCAAGTATATTAAAGTGAGTATACCTTACCTCTTCTTATTGTTATACTAAGTGCGCCCGTAGCTTAGGGTATTGCATACTTACAGATGCATAATTGAGTTCCCGCGCATCTCAAGCAGACTGAACTTCTCACACTTGTCACCAATGGGAGCAGACAACCATGTTTGCTGCAACTTTACTAGGTTCGCTCTATCTTTTCTGGACAAGGTATGGGTGTATTTCTGGGATCCAACAACTATACGTCGCTCACACGTATACCCCCCAGACCAATGCAATTGTCACGTCTTTGACAGCTACCTTCCTCTTATATACCCGATCTTCTGGGGTTGCTTATTTCGTGGCAGGAGCCTCAACATGCAGCATTACAGTGAAGCTCATTAAACGGGCCATACGACAACCTAGACCGCCCCCGATGCTCGCTGGGCGCAAGATGAAGGCCTCCTATGGGTAAGGAGCACACAAATAGTCGCTTGTCTTCGGGACTTGCTAACACCTTGCGGGAAACTAGTATGCCCAGCACACATTCCGCGACTATCACATTCTTCACAACGTATATCCTGCTGGCGAGTCTTTACCTTCCAATTCACGAAACGCTACCCTCGAATCCCTCCGTGACCCGATTTATACCCCCACTCGTGGCGATACCTTGGGCCGTGGCAATTGTAATGTCAAGAGTATGGCTCGGATACCATACATGGACACAGGTAACTGCTGGATCAGCATACGGTGGTGCATTGGCCATGGTATGGTTCTCTCTGTGGACAGGAAGTCGGTTGAATGAGATAGGGCAGGAGGTCGAGAGGATTATCTGGACATTTTGTCGGTGGTGATCATACTTCAGGAGTTGTTGAAATTATCGATCAATGGCATTTATTCGGTCCAGCCTCCTGCCACTGAAGTTTTTTCGCTTTGAACTCACTCTCTAACCCCATTTACCAGCCGACTCGCGCTCGAAACTTTCAATGGCTTAAAAGAAAGCACCTTTCCCTTTGTCCCTATGGCCTGGGACAGACTGATCAGAAGGACATCTTATCCCCTTTGGAAAGTATGTAGCTTTCTAAACAGCGAGATGAAAGGTTTCATCACGCGAGAAGCAAGATGGGTCAATGGGAGTCTACTGTAGCAGCTGGCCATGGGGCAAAGGGGAACTCGAGCCCTGAGGTAAGGCGACCTACATGTATTGGCGATGCCGTGGATCTTTGTACAGTTGGCATTCACTATACTCATCGTAATCACTCTTCTAGTGCACCGCCGGCACTGACTTCTGACTTGGTCCATTTGCTAAGTTCTATGATTCTTATCATTGCATCAGAAAGTGTTTAATTTCCATTTGGTGCGATATCGCAATGCAGCCTCAGGCCTCATGAATGGATCACATATCTCAGATCCTTGCAAATCGATGAACTTCGTATATGAGAGGGGTTGACCCGTGTTCAACGTTCAACCCCAGCAATCCCCGCCGCGCCCTACATGTCCACCCACTTTATCGACACAAGTCATGGTGTCCTGTATACCCCGTCGTCCGTTTCAGGCCGGGATGCACCAACAATCCTACAGCTCAAGGAGGCAGGAATAAGTGAGTTCTCAACAGACCCGACTGCCTCATGTCGGATTGAACTTTTGCCAAGAGTACATCCGTGTTCAATGGGTCGACCTCATCAACAATGTCAGACTTCGTGTACTCCCGATATCCTATTTCGAGGAGTTGATGCAATCCCCTCGCCCAGGACTTGGTATTGCGGTGGCTGCTCTGGGTCTCGTATATGGAAATCTAGCCGAGGGTTTCGGAGCGACGGGCGAGTACCTTTATGTACCAGACCTATCGACGGTAAGAACATGTCCATACTCCCCTGGCCATGCCAGTGTTCTGGGATGGTTCGAGAAGAAGACACCCTGCAGGGATGCCACGGGGAGACTGTCGGTCAAAACCCCAATCTGCCCAAGGATGAAACTCTGGGAAATCGTTTTGTGAGAACTCCTCGATTTCTGCTCAAATCACCAACATCTGACTTGGGTGCTTAGCGAAGCAGCGAACACCGGCGTTGAATTTCTTGTTGGCTTCGAATCTGAATTCATCCTCCTGGAGTCGACAAATCCCGTCCAG
>QFDT01001698.1:0-13099 GCA_003315915.1 Macrolepiota dolichaula
AGCTTCAACCTCTTGTTTACTTCCCTCCTTTCTACGCTTGTCCTATCTCTCTCTCTCTCGAATACAACTCTATTGTTGCATTCCCTCGAGTGAACTTAGCGTTCTCCTGTCTGTCAACAGCAGGAGATATTAGTCTCTGTTCAGTACTCCAGGACAACCCAGTGTTGTCAGCCGAAGGTGATCGTTGAAGTGATCCTTCAGTGTTGACTAGCCTAGCGGCCATCCTCGTGGTGCCCTCTAGGTGAACCATAACACTCAAGAGATGGAGACAATATCTACTAAAGGCCAAGGAACCATTCAAAATCTGGACAGACCACAAAAACCTGAAGTACTACAAGGAACCCCAAAAGCTCAATGGACAACAAGCTCGATGGTATCTCAGACTACAAGACTACAATTTCACACTCCAACACATCCTGGGAAAAACAAACACCAAAGCAGACATCCTGTCTAGGAGATTACAAGGAGACAAAGAACCCAAACCAAAAGTCACAGTGTTAAAGGAGAACATATTCATCAGAAGAACCAGAAATGAACACCTCACACCACCCATGTTAGGATTTTGCCAGAGCTCTTGTCCAGCAGTGCACGTTAATCCTGTACTGGACGTTACGAGGCTAGCTAGATCTCCCAACGGATCCAACGCTTCTGGTCTTCTTTACTAGGACCTTGCTGTGGTTGGATAGGACAGCAGATAAGGGATGGCAAGAACGACAAGTCTACCTGACTTGAAGTCACAGCCGAGACAATGTCAAGTACCTTAGACAATCGTCGAGAGAAGGAGGGAGAACACCAGGTAGTTCTTGCCTTGTTAGGGCTCGAAGAACTCAACACTAGGAGCGAGAGAAGAACGCTGTCTAGTAGCAACAACGCTAAGATTCGAATTGGGAAACTACCTACTTACAAGCTTGCTATTTATCGTGTATTGTACAAGCTATCGAAGGATGGTAGTTCATCAGAAGGTGGAAGAATGGAGGTCCGTATCTAAACATAGAATGGGAACGACGGAGGTCCATAGTTAAATATAGTACAGAAACGGAAGAAGGGAAAGGAAAGGAAAAGTGGGAGTCCATGCTCCAAAGAGTCCAAAGTCTCTAAATTTAGCTATTCTCCTACACCAGTGTTGTTCGTCCGTTTATTCCAAGTTAAGTTCTTCTTCGTCATGAAACTCCCAGTCTTCCCATTGTGCGTCGACTACCATCATGTCTGTGAGGACGTCAAAGGAATCAAAAATAATATTCATAACAGCCCATCCAAATATTTTGAATCGAAAACCACTGGATCACCCCAAAAGAAGAATGGGACATGGAAATAAGAAAAGGGCAACTTGACAGACAGGTCTACAAATGGGTAAAAGAAGAACCACTACACATGGTCACAATTAATGGAGTAACATACCAAGACAACCACATATGCATACCCACAGACACAAGTCTCTGAGAGAAGATCCTCACAGAATATCACAACCCACCCAATGCTGGACACCCAGGGCAGAAGAGAATGTTGGACCTCCTCAAAAGGTTGTACTACTAGACATCAATGAAGAAGGACATACAGAAATTCATAGAAGGATGCAACAGCTGTCAAAGGAACAAGGTACTATGCCACAAGAAGATGACCCCATTACACCCCATACCACCAGCAGAAGGACCATGGACTGAAATCACAGTCAACATGATTGGACCACTACCAGTGTCTAAAGGAGCAGACACAATTTTGGTGGTAGTTGACAGATTCTCCAAAATGATCCAACTCATTGCAACCACAACTACCCTAAGCTCAAAGGGACTAGCAGAGCTATACAGGGATTATTGTTACGACCTTCCTAAGTGATCAACTCAGGTTGCAACAAGTGATGAAGACTTGAGGGCGATGAGAGAGAAGAGAAGGGGAATCAACGAGTTGGTAAAGCGTAAGGAATACAACAGAGTATCTAGGTGTATATATACTACTGGGGTATTCCTACTGGAGAGTCTCTAGTGGCGGCTGAGTAAGTATGACGTTGTAGCTGAGTAAACATTGGAGTAATCGCAGTAAGAGAAATAGTGGAAAGATGACAGGTCCTTGACAAGCGGGGTGATGATAGGAATGGATGGATATTATAGTACACGATAGCCCCAAGGGAATATAACAATTATATTTGGAAAATACAGTGTTCCAAACATAATCATCAGCAATAGAGGACCACAGTTTGCAGTGAAATTCATGAAGAACCTATACAAGGCCCTGGGGATTGACAGAAGACTGTCCACAGTGTACCACACTCAAACAGACGGACAAACAGAATACATCAATCAGGAAGTCAAGGCATTCCTATGACACTACATGAACTACAGACAAAACGACTGGATGGATTGGTTAGCAATGGTGGAGTTCCAGTATAACAACAAACAGCACAGCACCACAGGACACTCTCCATTCTACATCAACTACAGAAAACACCTCTGGAAAGGAAACCCGACTGCAAGTTCTGAAACACCCGCGGTAGAAGAATTCATCAAGAACCTGACTGCAATCAGGAAGGAAGTATTGGAATGTCTGACAACAAAAGGAGATGAAAAAAAAACAAAACCATGAGGGCAGACAAGACAAGAAATGCAAACTATCTATAGGACAATGGGTGTGGCTTGAAGGGACAAACATCAAGACCAACAGACCCATAGAAAAGCTAAACAACCAAAGATACGGCCCATTCCAAATCACCAAACAGATTGGAGTATCAGCATACTAATTGAAGCTGTCTGAAGACTGGATCATCCATGATGTCTTCAATGAATCGCTACTAACACCACACCAAGCACTGACATACACAGGACAAGAGACACCATCACCGCTGCCACCAATGCTAATTGGAGAAGAGGAAGAGTACAAAGTAGAAGAAATCCGAGGAGAATGCAAAAGGGGCAGAGGAATGCAATACCTAGTACACTGGAAGGGGTATGGAGACAAACATGACTCATGGATACCTGCATCCTTGTTAGGAAACACACAGGAAGTACTGGAGTCATACAAGAAGTCCCTTGCGGAGCAAGGAAAACCTATAAAGAGGGGGCAGAAATCTCCAAAACCAATCATCAACCACACACTTTGAACCATGTCTACCACCAAGAACCACTAATCTGTCACCTCCCTCCTCAACACTGAGGAACCCCAAGCACACAACTCCATCACTTGAGATGTCACCATGGATGAAGTCACTTTGTTGGTCACCCAGATGATCACCAAGCACAGGAAGGGAGCATCCATTAATGAGATGTTGAGCTATGTCAACGACCTATCTAACATACAGAAGGCAGTCTCCACAGCTAAAGCCACAATGAAGGATGCACAACTGGTCCTAATTGCAATTGCCCCACAAATCTAGACAGCAACCAGAGGTCAGAGGAGACACAACCAAGCCATCAACCATGTTGAAGATATACAAGTGGACCTGGAGGATTTCATAGACACAGATGTTGGAGGGAAGTTGTTGTCCTTATGTTCCATCCTATCTGAGATACTCGTCCTCATACACTATGATGGGAACAACAAAGAAGAAGGAGCAGTCAAGTTAGCACAATTGCTCATGAGCACTGACTCATACCCACTAGAAAGCAGGAAGGCCAGGAAATCAGGAAAGACAGATAGAGAAGTGAAAGAGGACAAAGAGGAAACCGCGCACATCCTGGCCATTGCTTTGGAAGTTGAGAACATGTTCTCCTTCCTGACAGCACCAGAATGAGTAGGACCAAAGGAGGTCAGAGAATGGGAATTCTCTAGCACATTCACCATGCTACTTGACAATGGAGAACTCAACAAGCAATACATCAACCACATCCTCACCACCCTATTCATTGACAAGCCCAACACCTGGGGCACCATGAAAGGCATCAAGATTGCTATGTTTGCAGGAGGACTGGACCACACCAAGTTATTCATTGCACACAGCACAGTTGACGACAAGTTTTACACAGGACCCACCAAGAAGGACCTCACACAATTCATTGTAGGGTAACTGTGTGGTCACAGAAGCATAAAAAGGGGGTAATGTTATAATTCCTTGGGGCAATCGTGTACTATATTAGCCATCCATTCCTATCAGTGCCCCGCTTGTCATGGACCTGTGTTAAGAACCTGTCCAAAGATCTTCCAGACAACCTCCACTGTCCATTAAGCTTTTCCCATAGCAACAGGATTCTTAGCTTCTACACCACCATTCAACCACAGCACTCCGTTGGCCCAATATCACCTCTCCGCTCCCTCTTGTTCTTATCCCCTTGGATTTCCTTCCTCTCTACCACTCAGGCATCTTGGTTGCTGTTCCTCTTAGTTCCCAGACTTTCCATATTTGTCTTATCTTTTATCTGATCCTCCTATCTCCTCCATTTCTCTGAATTCCCTCCATAGCTTACTCATTCACTCCATGTCCATATATTAGCTACAACTTCTTATTCCTTTGTCTTCCTTTGTCTTCCTTTGTCTCTATCTATTCCTTTGTCCACTATCCTATGTAGTACGTCATTAGTAGACCTTATGATTAGTACTACCCTCTTATCCACTGCAGTATATAAACCTAGTCTACTACATTTGTATTCTCCAGTCTGATAATCAACTTAGATTGCCTCTCCTAACTTGTGTCCAAACCCTCTGTCTATCTGCCTCCATCTTTGGGCACTACCCATCCTTCCCTTACTCTCTTTCCCCCTCCATCTTCGGACAACCCTCCACCTTTGGGTGTTCTCCATCCTTGGTTCTCAAGTGAGACCATCACAATACTGAGAGGGGCACAACACATAAGTTGAAGCCAAGGTCTCACCCCCTCTGCTCCGTCTCCAATGTCTGCTCCGATGTCTGGTGTTCGAGTCTTAACAACCTGTCATTTCCCCACTACTTCTCTATCTGCAAATACTCCACTTGTTTACTCAGCCTATATGTCATCACTTACTCAGCTGCCAATACAGACACTCCAGTAGGAATACACTAGTAGTATATATACACCTAGATACTCTGATGTATTCCTTATGCTTTACCAACTCGTTGATTCCTCTTCTCTTCTCTCTCATTGCCCTCAAGTCTTTATCACTTGTTGCAACCTGAGTTGAACACTTAGGAAGGTCGTAACAAGTGGAGGCTATTGTGATCTGCATGAAGCAAGGTTCATAAGGATTGAGTTGTGAGCAAATGAACACTTTCAATAAGCTTATGAACCACTAATAGTGTATGACCAAGGGTAGCAAATAGTGGGACTGGTGAACTTGTCTGATCCAAGCCCAAAGAACAATCATCACCAGTTCAACAAGGCTAATTGGTATACCCTTAATGTGCAGGGATTGTAGTGCAGTGTGAGCCAAAGGCTGGACATGCACATGCAGTTTTGCATATCATACAGGCTAACTGGTAATGTGCTAGTTAGGTAGTATAAAGTAAAATTAATATATAAATCACTAAGGCTGCACTGGGTCACTCAGATCACCAATACTAACCACTAGTGTGCCTGTGAATGAGTAGTGAAGGGGAGATAATCAGATAAGGAGATAGGGATTGGGTGGTTTGGTAGCTAGTGAGATAGTCTCACTAATAGATTTTGTGTAACTAGTGAGTGGGTGCTCACTAACAGAGTGGTTGCTAGATGATGATAGACAGAGTCTGTTTATTGAGAGATAGTACTGAATCCTAAATGATGGTTATGTCACTATAGATGCAAAGATAAAGAAATTGCAAGGATAGTTAACAGGCCAGTAGCTAGCTGCACTGTAGTTATACCCTTCCAATCTAGTGAATGTACCAACTTGTACCTTCTTGATACAAGCTGCAATAAGAGCACTAGTGACTGTTCATTGATCAACTTGCTAGATCCAATCTATAGGAATTCTTACTAATTCAATTCACTCTCTAAGCCTGAGGTCTCTATTGACTGAAGCTAATCCTTAATTCACACTAGACTGGTCACTAAATAAATCACTTATATATGATCTATCACTAGACAAGCTGGCAAGATTGCTTGCCCAACACATTCACTAGTGAGGGGTATTTATACATTATGAGGCTAACTAGATTACAAATAAAGAAATAGTAAAATATCGGATTATCAGACTGCCAGACTTTCACTAGCCACCCTATAACCTGGGTTGAGGACTCACTAGCCCAATCGGAAGCCTATCTAGTTATCCCTGATGGGTGTCCATGTAGATGGTGCTCTCATGAGCTATAGTACCTAGCTACATCCGTCGGTAGCTAGGGTCAGTAGCTTATGATGTCAGGCCGCCATGTGTACCTAAGTATTATCTTTATTCCAATGTGTGGCTGTCAGTTATTGAGTGATTGATAGCTAGCTGGCTCCTTGCTATTGGCACTCGGAGCAGCTCTGTGGTGCCTTGCGAGCTCTCAGGCTCATGAGATATCTCCTCACTAGCCGGTCCTTCCTACACCTGTCTTGGTTTGATTCTGAGGGACTCGTTAATGTGGCTGTGCGCTGACTAAGCACTAGGCTTGGTCCGTAGCTAAAGTACTAGATCACGAACCAGTCATAATGGATTATTCGTTCTAGATGGACTGACATTGCTAACCATTTTGGGTGAATAGGATCGCACTTGCTAGACCTCAGGGCCCATTTGCTGTAGTGATCCGTTGATCTACTGATCTGGGGTGCTATAGATAGTCATAGTGAGACACTTAAACAAGCTAGCAAGGCTCCACTCGCTAGGTGGACCTGTAGCTAGGGGTATGTTCGTCTGAAGCTAATAGTATTATTCCTCAATACCGTACACTTTTCCGGTAAAGGGTACTAATGACTGGTCTCTAGTGAGCTTCATAGCTAGGTACTATATCTTTGCTAGTAAGAGTTCTTTTGATGTTACTAGTGCCTTAACTAGTGATATTCCTAGCTCCTGCAATGGATTCACAATTGAAATTGTTTCGGCCATAACAATGGTCCAGTATTTGGTGAGATATAACGTAAACAATGTATTCTGCCAAATCTGTGACAGTAAAATATCAGATTATTGGACTGTTGGACTTCTGCTAGCTACCCTATAACCTGGGTTGAGGGTTTGCTAGTCCAATCAGAAGCCTATGTTATGGTTCAGCGGGCTCCTAGACCTAAGTTAGGAGGCGCCTAGCTAATTAAGGATCGAAATCCTTAACCAGCCTGCTAATAGGTGAATTGGTGAAGTAACGATACCAAAGTATAGTTAGCAACCGATAGCGTTGAAGCGTCACAGCTATGGGTCCTTAACTTCAGAGGATTAGAAGTTAAGATCGACCAATCTTGGATTAGATGGGTAACAGTTAAGTTACAACAGAAGAGAATCAAAAACTTGAAGTTTTTGATCCTGTAGTCTATGCCTATTTATGCAAGTCCAGAGGCCGTCTGTGTACTACTGTATATACGAGTCATAAGTGTCTGTCCGAGTCACTGATTGAGGAAGAGAAACTACTAGTACACTACAGAGCGTCTGATGAGTCAGTCTGTATCTAAATCGTAGTCCATGATCTACTATAATATTCTTATCTACTCCAAGTCATCGTTACCTGAGACAGTAGAACGTTCGGACAAGGTGGGAAAGCCTGTGGAGGACTCCTGAGGTGTAGGCGCTGCGGATGGGGACGAGGAGGCCGAGGAGGACAAGGATGAGGATGAGAGATCATAGGGAACGATCTCCAAGGACATCTCCTGGTAATAGAAGGCAATAGCACAGAGTGGTACATCTTCTGAGGAGTCAGAAGAAGCATCAGACAAGTGTTATGGTTCACCTAGAGGGCACTGTGAGGATGGCCGCTAGGCTAGTCAACACTGAAGGATCACTTCAACGATCACCTTCAGCTGACAACACTAGTTGTCCTGGAGTACTGAACAGAGACTGATATCTTCTGCTGTTGACAAACAGAAGAACGCTAAGTTCACTTGAGAGAATACAACAACAAGTTATATTTGAGAGAGAGAGAGAGAGGACAAGAGTAAAGAGGGAGACAAACAAAGAGGTTGAAGCTAAAGCTTCAACTACAGAATAGTCCGTTATTTATACAATTTGAGATACTTCTGTCTTTACTATTTTGTCCATTGCTAACTAAGATGAAATACTGCTGATGGGATCGGAAGGGGCGTCAAAATGAGATGGCGTTCTGGGAATGGAAGCTCGTTGTGAAATGGAAGACGACGGATCTACGGAATCCATACTATCAGAGTTCTCTTGATCTGAAGGTGATGACGATGTGGAGAAGTGGCTAGTAGAGAGATTGACAGGGGAGTTGGTCCGGTGGAGGTTGTAGGGTCGGCCCATCAGGTACAGGTGGGTGAAGGATGTATCTCCGACGATCTGCCTCCATCCGTAGTTGTTGGCTCCGGTGAGTGCGGGCCGAGCAATTGTGGTCTTGTAGAGTCTGTGCCGATAGATATGGATGAACGGTGAATTATCCCATACCTGGTGAAGGTGGTGGTTGAGGTACTGGGACTTGTACCGAGGGGACGGAGGGGTTCCATGTGGAGAGGTGGATTGGCCCGGTACTTCTTTGTAGTCCGGAATGTCAAGTAGTTCAAGGCGCCACTTGTATAGCCAATGTAGAGGGTTCGTCATTGAGACCATAACAACAAGTTGTCGAACAGCCAAGGCTGTGACAGATAGTGATGCCCGTATTCTCCTGACTCAATGAGCGCAGCAAGGACTCTAGGAAGTTCTTGCTCATCATAGAACATGTATGGATGTCGCCAGGTTGTACAATTATCCGTAACCGGATAGGGGCACCATCCATTCTCAATGGCTGCCATCCAGCACATTGGATACGTGCTAAGGACTTCACCGTCTCTGATAATGTGGCGGTAAGGAGCTGCATGCATGGCTTGTTGTAGCACTGCATTAAGCTTGTCACAATCGTAGATAGGAGGGAGAGATGTGAGCCTATAGTCAGAGGTATGTCCAGAGATGACTCTGAGAAGGTTCTGTCCCTCAGGAACTAAGACGTGAGTTCCTGGGTCCATAACAGCCTATCTAGTTATCCCTGATCTGTGCCTGTGTGGACAGTGCTCTTGTGAGCTATGGTGCCTAGCTACTTCCATCAGTAGCTAGGGTCAGTAGCATATGACATCAGGCTGTCATGCATACCTAGCTATTATCTTTATTCCAATGGGTGGCTGTTAGTTATCAAACAATTGGTAACTAGTTGGCTCCTTGCTATTGGTATTTGGAGTGGCTTTGTAGTACCTCACTAACTGGCCCTTCCAATGTGTGTCTCGGTTCAATTCTGGAGGGGTTAACTAGCGCAGCTGTGTGCTGACTAATTGCTAGGCTAGGCCTGTTACGACCTTCCTAAGTGATCAACTCAGGTTGCAACAAGTGATGAAGACTTGAGGGCGATGAGAGAGAAGAGAAGGGGAATCAACGAGTTGGTAAAGCGTAGGGAATACAGCAGAGTATCTAGGTGTATATATATACTACTGAGGTATTCCTATTGGAGAGACTATAACGGCGGCTGAGTAAGTATGACATATAGGCTGAGTAAGCAATGTAGAGATCGCAGGTAGAGAAGTAGCGGGTCCATGACAAGCGGGGCGCTGATAAGAATGGATGGATATTATAGTACATGATAGCCCCAAGGGAATATAACAAGGCCATAGCTAAAGTACTACATCACAAACCAGTCTTGATGACTTATCTATTCTAAATGGACTGATGTCACTAGCTGTTTTGGGTGAATAGGGTCACATCACTAGACCTCAGGGCCCATTTGCCTTAGTGATCTGTTGATCTACTGATCTAGAGTGCTATAGATAGTCATAGCAAGACACTTGAATGAGCTAGCAAAGCTCCACTTGCTAGATAGACCTGTAGCTAAGGGTATGTTTGTCCAAAGCTAATAGTATTCCTCCTCAATACCATACACTTTTCTGGTAAAGGGTACTAATGACTGGTCTCTAGCAAGCTTCATAGCTAGGTACTAGATCTTTTCTAGTGGGAGTTCCTTCCACATTACTAGTGCCATAACTAGTGATATTCCTAGCTCCTGCAATGGATTCATGATTGAAATCATTTCAGCTGTAACACTGCCAAGTTGTGCAATTATATGGATGGTATCCCTGGATAGGGACACCATCCATTCTCAATAGCTGCCATCCAGCACATAAGATATGTACTGAGAACTTTGCTGTTGCTACAGCCAAAACTGTCCATACAAACACACATCAGGGACAACTAAATAGGCTGCCAATTGGACTAGCAAACCCTTAGCCCAGGTTATAGGGTAGCTAGCAGAAGTCCAACAGTCCAATAGTCCAATATTTTACTATTTCTTTATTTGTGATCTGGTTAGTCTTGCAATGTATAAATACTGTTATACTCAGACCTAGTCCAAAGCCATGCCAGAAAATGGGCCACTGAGAAGTTGTCTCAGCAGTACTACCAGTCAATCCATAGTCCCAGACTAGAGAACAAGGTAAGTGCCAAGTGGAGTTGAGCAAGACAAAGGTCTTCTCAATGTAACAATGGAGGGGTTGTCTCTTGAACTTGAGCAACATGCAGAGCTTCCAGGCAGGTGTTACAAGATAAGTCTAATTGTCTGTGAAGACAATTGAGGGAACAGATTTGCAACATCAAACAATATCAAGAAGAACACACTGGTTAACAACAATACTAAAGCTAGGGTACACAGTACACTATGCTTTAGTTTATAAGTTTGTATTATTGTTTGTACAATTAGATAAGTGGTGATACAAGTACAATAATAGTCCGCACATCAAGATCCAATCCTCAACTCTTTCACCAAGGTGATGCTATCTTTAGTGCATTCATAATAAGGCAACTTGGTCAGAGACTGATCAGACAAGATGGGGAAGGGAGGACATAGCTCCAAGGGATGATGATTAGAATAGAAACAAAGAGAGGCTAACAAGGGAAAATCATGGACAGTAGAAAGAAAGGAAACATATTGATGATGGAGAAGGGACAATCATAACAAATACCTCTTGCTAGCAAATGTTTGGGCAAGCAATCTTGTCAGCTTGTCTAGCAATAAGTCATATATAAGTGATTTATTGAAGGACCTGTTTAGTGTGAATTAAGGATTAGCTTCAGTCAATAGAGACCTCAGACTAAGAAAGTGAGAATTCCTATAGATTGGATTTAGTGAGTTGATCAACAAACAGTTACTAGTGCTCTTATTGCAGCTTGTATCAAGAAGGTACAAGTTGGTACATTCACTAGATTGGAAGGGTATAACTACAGTGCAGCTAGCTACTGGCCTGTTAACTATCCTTGCAATTTCTTTATCTTTGCATCTATAGTGACATAACCATCATTTAGGATTCAGTACTATCTCTCAATAAACAGACTCTGTCTATCATCATCTAGCAACCACTCTGTTAGTGAGCACCCACTCACTAGTTACACAAAATCTATTAGTGAGACTATCTCACTAGCTACCAAACCACCCAATCCCTATCTCCTTATCTGATTATCTCCCCTTCACTACTCATTCATGGGCACACTAGTGGTTAGTATTGGTGATTTTAGTGACCCAGTGCGGCTTTAGTGATTTATATATTAATTTCACTTATACTACCTGACTAGCACATTAGCAGCATCCTTACATGTTCTATGATGAGCAAGAACTTCTCCATGTTCTTGCTGCACTCATTGAGTCAGGAGTGTTACAATTGTCTCCTCTATCTTGTAACAGTATGTCATTTCTCTTCGTCATCTTGGACTTGTCCTAGGCTTCTACTTTCTCTGTCTATTCTTGTTACCATCATTCCTAAGAGCTGTGTCTCTTCCTCTATTCGTCTGATTGGTCAAAGACTGAGTTTCCTTATTATGCATGCACTAAAGATAGCGACACCTCGGTGAAAGGGTCGGGGATTGGATCTCAATGTGCGGACTCTATTTACGTCGTATTTGTATATTGATTAGTTTGGACAAACGTCGATACGGCCTCATATACTGAAGCGTAGTGTACTGTGTACCCTAGCTTTAGTATTGTTGTTAACCAGTGTGTTCTTCTTGATATTGTTCAACGTTGCAAATCTGTTCCCTCAATTGTCTTCAGTGACAATTAGACTTACCATATAACACCTGCCTGGAAGCTCTGCGCGTCGCTCAAGTTCAGAAGACAACCCCTCCATTGTTACATCAAGAAGACCTTTGTCTTGCTCAACTCCACTTGGCGCTTACCTCGTTCTCTAGTCTGGGACTACAGATCAACTGGTAGTACTGCTGAGGTGACTTCTCAGTGGCCCATCTTCTGGCACGGCTTTGGACTAGGTCCGAGCATAACAAGGAGAGTACAGACACCACTACCTGTCACAGCCTTGGCTGTTCAATGATTTGTCTGATGCTTCTTCTGACTCTTCAGGAAATGTTTCCCTCCATGCTATTGCCTCCTATTATCAGGAGATGTCCTTGGAGATCATCCCCTACAATCTCTCATCCTTATCCTCACCCTCTTCATCCCCCTTAGCCTCCTTGTCCTCCTCCACAGTGCCTATGACTCAGGAGTCCTCCACAGTGTTATGGCCAAAACAATTTTGATTGTGAATCCATTGCAGGAGCTAGGAATATCACTAGCTAGGACGCTAGTAACATCAAGGATCCCTTGCTAGGAGTGATATAGTACCTAGCTATGAACCTCACTAGAGAGACCAGTCATTAGTACTCTTTACCAGAAAAGTGTACAGTATCAAGGAGGAATACTATTAGCTTTGGACAAACATACTCTTAGCTACAGGTCTATCTAGCAAGTGGAGCCTCACTAGCATGTTCAAGTGTCTTGCTACAACTATCTATAGCACCCTGGATCAGTAGATCAATGGATCACTAAGGTGAATGGGCCCTGAGGTCTAGCAACACAACCCTATTCACCCAAAACGGTTAGCGACATCAGTCCATTTAGAATAAAACAACTCTTTAAACCTTTTTCTGCCCCCTCCACATTCCTGGATCCGTTTCTTTTCTTTGTTATTTCTGTTCATCGACTTCCGCTTTGTTATTGCGGTTGGCGCCACTTCTCATCTTCTCTTCCAGACTACTAGTCTAGTTTTCCTCTCTTCCTCGACTCGACTCGCTTCGCTCGTCTCATCTCGGACACAGTAGTTTGTCATCTTCCTGATTCCTGGATTGTGTGTTTCAGCTTCTCA
>QFDT01001703.1:0-47975 GCA_003315915.1 Macrolepiota dolichaula
GATCTGCTGGGAGACGAGTTCGATTTAATGGAGATGTACGTAGCGGATTACGACGATCAGGTCCTCAATGAGCCGTCCGTTTTTGTGAACCGCAGATACGGACTACCACAGATTCATCCGCACGATGCTTGGAGTGTGACACAGTGGGTCATTGCGCAGACCAATGCGAAGGCTACTACTGTCATTTCTGCAGTTGGATTGCTCCACAACATTTCGAAAAGTACTGCCTACTCAACGACAACTGCTCTCGTCCACCCCTTCCCTACGCCATCAACCTCAGAGACCGCCTCGCACAATCCGACGGACCCCTCGGCCAAGAACCCCTCTCCACATTCCTCTATGGAGTCCCTCCTGCACGCCGATGACGCCTTAGAATTCTCATTACCGGCCACGACTCCCCTCTCCAATGAGTGGCTTCTCCATCCAGAAACCACACCATTCCTACTTCCAGACGCTCTGAAACTCTCCGAAATGGAGCCACCTCCCATTCCACCTCGTCCGCGGAACTTAACCGAAGCACTAACGAAACTCACCCATCTTCTCGCACCAGGAGTGCGACCCAAGAAGAAACTCGTAACGAAACTCGCCGACCTCGCTTCCACCCACCTGTACGACCGCAACGACGACACCACTACCCCCACTCCCAACCAAGAACAATCGACGACCCACAAGATGCATATGGGCTCGAGTATGACGACCCCTATGACGACATCGCCTGGTACAACATCACAGGCAGTCCCAGCTGTCTCGACAATTAATCTTGATGAGGACATCAAGTCTTACGAAGAGGACAATGTTATGAACATTATTTTTGATTCTTTCGACGTCCTCACAGACATGATGGTAGTCGACGCGCAATGGGAAGACTGGGAGCTTCATGAAGAAGAAGAGCTTAACTTGGAATGAACGGACAGATAACTCCGGCATAGGAGAACAGCTAAGTTTAGAGATCTTGGACTCTTTGGAGCACGGACTCCCGCTTTCCCTTTCTTTCCATGCTTCTTCCATCGTACTATGTTTAGTTACGGACTTCCGTTGTTTCCTACCCTATGTTTAGATACGGACTTCTGCTCCCTCTCTCCTTTTGACGAACATCCACCTCTTCTATAGCTTGTACAATACACGATAAATAGCAAGCTTGTAAGTAGGTAGATTCCCAATTCGAATCTTAGCGTTGTTGCTACTAGACAGCGTTCTCTTCTCGCTCCTAGTGTTGAGTTCTTCGAGCCCTAACAAGGCAAGAACCACCAGGTGTTCTCCCCATCTCTAGACGTTGTCTAAGGTACTTGACATCGTCTCAGCTGTGACTTCAAGTCAGGTAGACTTGTCGCTCTTGCCATCCCTCATTTGCTGTCTTATCCGACCACAGCAAGGTCCTAGTAAATAGGACCAGAAGTGTTGGATCCGTTGGAAGATCTAGCTAGCCTCGTAACGTCCAGTACGGGATTAACGTGCACTGCTGGACAAGAGCTCTGGCGAAATCCTAACACAGTCTGTATCTAAGATGTAGTCCATGATCTACTATAGCATTCTATCTACTCTGAATCATCATTACCAGAGATAGTAGAACATTTGGACGAGGTGGGGAAGCCCGTGGAGGACTCCTGAGTCATAGGCACTGCAGAGGAAGCCAAGGAGGCTGAGGAAGATGAGGATGAGGACGAGAGATCATAGGGGACAATCTCTGAGGACATCTCCTGATAATAGGAGGCAATAGCACGGAGTGGGACATCTTCTGAGGAGTCAGAAGAAGCATTGGACAAGTCATTGAACAGCCAAGGCTGCGATGGGTAATGATGCTCATATTCTCCTGACTCAATGAGCACAGCAAGAACTTGAGGAAGTTCCTGCTCGTTGTAGAACATGTAGGGATGTTACCAGGTTGTGCAATTATCCGTGACCGGATAGGGGCACCATCCGTTCTCAATAGCTGCCATCCAGCACATTGGGTACATGCTGAGGACTTTGCTGTCTCCGATTATGTAGTAGTAGGGAGCTGCATGCATAGCTCGTTGAAGCACTGCATTTAGCTCATCATTATCATAGATAGGAGGGAGTGGCGTGAGCCTGTAGTTGGAGGTATGCCCAGAGATAACTCTGAGGAGGTTCTGTCCCTCAGGAACTAGGACATGAGTTCCTGGGTCCATAACACTAGGCCTTGACTCAATAACCCTGTGTCACAGATTTGGCAGAATACATTATTTACGTTATATCTTGCCAAATACTGGGCCGTTTACCTCGTGCTTAGTACCGTTGGAAAGCCCTTGTCCGTCGCATTCTGACGATACACGGGACGTTGCGGGGCGTGCATCCGTTCAGGAGCTATGTGCCAATCATTATTATCTATGTCATATGTTGATTATCTGTGCCATCTGTAGTTTATCACTCCTCATCATTCCAGAGGGTTCTGGAATGATCAGTAAGATAAGATCTTTATCCATGTTGTCATATAGTGTCATTGTTAACAATCAGTAAGGGTTTTATGCCATTGGCTAGGAGATCTTAGTTTCTCCATGTAATTAGTAAGGACTAGAATTCCTGGGGTCATCTGGTAGTGTCCCAGGTTCTAGCCCTCTGTGTATATAAACTAGCTGTCTGGCATCTGTAGGACCCAGACTTAACAACTTGTCTACAGCTCAGCCTGTCTTATCCTCTACTTCTTATCTGATCTTTGATCTCTTCACTGCTTTTACTTGCTTATCTAAGACTGCTGTCCCCCTGCTTGTACACTGAGCTTAGGTAAGCATCAGGATTTGTGATACCCTGCCTCTGGTGTGCTCAGATATTGCACCACTTCTTCAAAATCTTTGTCATCAATGCCCTCATCATTTGTGTCCTCATCTTCATTTCCTTTCCCTTCCTTGTAGGCCTCTGACATTGGCTGTGGGGCTGCCAGTAAGTGCATTTTTAGATGTTCTTGTTCTTGCTCATCAGCAAGGGTTTGTATACTTTCCAGAATTTTGATTTGGGCATTGAGACAAGCAGAACCTGTTATGGTTCAGCAGGCTCCTAGACCTAAGTTAGGAGGTGCCTAGCTAATTAAGGACCAGGATCTTTAACCAGCCTGCTAATAGGTGAATTGGCAAGTTACAATACCATTGTATCAGTAAGCACAGATAGTGTTGAAGCATTGCGGCTATCAGTCCCTTAACTCAGAGGAATAGAGTTAAGAATTGACCAATCTTGGATTAGATGGGTAACAGTGAAGTTACAACAGAAGAGAATCAAAAACTTGGAGTTTTTGATTTTGTAATCTATGCCTATTTATGCAAGTCCAAGAGTCTTTGTATACTAGTGTATATATGAGTCATAAATGTCTGTTTGAGTCATCAATTGAAGAAGAGAAACTACTAGTACACTACAGAGTATTCAATGAGTCAATCTGTATCTAGATTGTAGTCCATAATCTACTATAACGTTCTATCTACTCTGAGTCATTGTTACCAGAAGCAGTAGAATGTTCGGACAAAGTGGGGAAGCCCATGGAGGACTCCTGAGTTGTAGGCACTGTGGAGGAGGACAAGAAGGCCAAGGAAGACAAGGATGAGGATGAGAGATCGTAGGGGATGATCTCTGAGGACATCTCCTGATAATAGGAGGCAATGGCATGGGGGGGAACATCTTCTGAGGAGTCAGAAGAAGCATTGGACTACCCTGGCCCAACCCACTTCCCCTTCGATCCAAGGAAAAAACCTACCGTCATCGACTTGGTCTTTGCTCAATTCCATAACAACAATGTGGTCACCCATACCATTGCCAACGAACTATGTCTTACTTCTGACCACTCCCCTTTACAAATTGACATCAAAATCAGACCGGTCATGCCCACCATCAAACGTAAGGGTATCACCAAAGACACAAAGGAAGAGTGCAAATTGTTAACAGCAGAATGTTGCGTAGCGGTGTACTATGAGGTAGAACACATGCACTTACAGAGTGAAGTTTGTTGATAAAGCTTGAAGGCTTGTAGAGCGAGTTACGCGCGATGTAGAAAGTAGAGAGAAAGTTAATATTATGCATAGTGGACGAAGTCCTTATATACCATATGGATTGTCTGATGACTAAGCATCTACCCTAAGTAAACTACCGCGTCACTCAACATGCAGACAAAGTGCAAGAGCAACACATTCCTACTCTATTGATATAAAAATAGAAATGGAAGCATAATTGATGTCCATGTGGTTATCGCATAGCATCCACTTGACAAGGATCATTTGTCAACGTACGGCAAGATCACAAGTCATGTGATGAAGAGCATGTCACGTGTTACCATGTCAACACAAATTCATCAAGGAAATATCAAATTTCTTCAACCAACCCACACCCATCCTTACCACGCCCGCCAACGTTGTGAAATATGCCCAAGAACTCAAGTCACTTGTAGACAAGAAATGGAACAAACACACCAAGGAAATCCGCATTACAGTACAATCCAAACTATGGTGGAATGGTGAGTGCAAGGAGGCACTAGACAGATTCAAGGAAAGGAAGGGGAAGGTGAGGTGGATGGTGTTCAGGAGGGCATGCAGGAAGGCAAAGAGAGAGTTTTTTGACGACAAGATTCAGGAAATCTCTGTCAACAAGCAGCGGCCATGGGATTTGATGGGTTGGGTCAAGGACTGTAACCTTCCCCCGGTACAGTCTATCCTTTTTAAAAATCAACCGTGTGATGACCTGGACCAATTATAGGCTGGGTTGGACGGCACTTACAATTCAGCCGCTAACCGCAGTGTGGACCTTAGCACAGCGGACTCCCTCTCTCTTCAACCCAGTAGACCATGGGCCCCCATATCAGTCAAGGAAGTCAAAGACACCCTAAGACCCTGCTCCAACACATCAGCCCCTGGTCCCAGCCACCTCACCTGGTGACATCTCAAGTCCATCTTCTCATCTGACCAAGTGCTCAAAACAATCCAGGCGCTCGTGGACAGCTGCATCACCACTTCCATGTGGCCAGATTACTTCAAGGACTCAACATCCGTCATCATTCCCAAGCCAAACAAACCCCACTACACCACTCCAAAAATGTTCCGGCCTATTGTCCTTCTCAACACCATCGGCAAACTCATTGAGAAGATCATCTCCATGCATCTCCAATTTGATGCAGCACGTCTAAACCTTGTTTATCCCTTGTAATTTGGAGGCCTCATACAATGGTCCACTGAAGATGTGGGGGTATATCTGACCCACAAAACACACAAAGGCTGGAAACATGGTCTTAAAACTAGTATTCTTGCTTTCAATGTAGTGCAATTTTTCCCATCCATTAACCACTCCCTTATGGCTCGCATCCTCAATTGACATGGCTTCCCAACTTGCCTTGTTAAATTCTTCTCCAATTATCTTTCCAATTGTTTCACTTTGTACTCTTGGAACAATCATTCATCCCCCAAATTTCCTGCTTCTGTTGGTGTCGGACAAGGGTCTGCACTATCACCCATTCTCACTTCCCTTTTTCTTTCTCCTTTTATGTACCGTTTTTTGAATGATCCTCAGTGTAAAATACTCTCTTTTGTGGACGACGGTCTCATTGTTGTACAATCCGAAAAGTTTTCCACTAACACTTCTTTACTTTCACAGGTTTATTCCTCCTGTTCCACTTTCCTCACTTCCATGGGCCTCGTTCTCGAACATGACAAAAGCAAGGTCTTCCACTTCTCCAATCAACCCTGGGCTGAACCCAATCCAGATGTCACGCTTCAACACAAAGACAACACTTCCTTGACGCTTAGCCCCAAGCGCTTCATTCAGTATCTCGGTTTCTACTTCGACTGAGCTCTCATGTTCAAGGAACATGTGTGCTATTATGCAACCAAATCCCTGTCAACTGTCAAATGTTTACATCTGCTTGGCAACTTGGTGCGAGGGTTATTACCTTTACAAAAACGCTTTCTATACAGGTCATGTGTTGTCCCTGTGATGATGTATGGCCTAAAACTTTGGTTCTATGATGGCACCTGCAACAAGGTGCTCATTGACATTCTCAATAAGACACAGTGCTCCATGGCCATCTGGATTACAGGCACCTTCTGTACCACCCCCCAAGACACTGCTGAATTGATTGCTGGGCTCATCTCCCTCCACCTCCACCTCCAAAAGCTCACCAAGCAATGTGGCACATGTTTCCGCACATTACCAGAAAATCACCTGCTTGAACTCCTCACTCAGGATGAAGACCTGGAGAAATCCAGATTCAAATCCCCTGCCCTTGACTTCATGTGTAAAAGCACCTCCATCACAGATTCTTTCAAGCGCTTACACCCAAGCGCTCAACCCGGTATGCAAGTAGTCGATCATTTCTCTTCTTCTCAACTTTCCTTCAAACACTGTCCCTGTGCTACAGATGATGATCCACAGGCCATCCACCAATACCTCAACAAGACTAGCGAAGCTCGCAATCAAGCACTTTTTTCTTCTTTTTCCATTTTTCTTTCTATGGATGGCTCTTGTCCAATAAACCCTTCTAACAAAATGTACAGTCAGGGCTACAGCCCTTTTTCTTTTTCTGCTACTTCTGTGTTCCTTCTTTTTGATTCTTCAATTTCCTCTCCTGTTAAATCTCATGTTGTTCTGTGTGGACATGTACTCTCTTTGGACTCAGAATTGTATGCTCTCCGGCTCGGTCTCCTTTCTTCTTTTTCCTTCTTTTCAGATACTGCATGCGCCTCCTATTGTAGTATTACTCATATTCTCATTTTTACTGACTCAATTTTGTGTGCTAAACATTTGTTTGGCTACAGTGCTCATAGTGCACATCAAGATGCCCTTGCCCTCACCAAACCCCTCCACTCATGGCTCTCATCCTCTCCCTCCCATTGCCTAACCTTTTGGAACATCCTGTCATTGTTCAAGTGGTTGATCCACCACCAAGCCCATAAACTCGCCAAGTCCTTGCAAGTCCCATGCATCCCCCATCACTCTCAACGCTCACTTGGCTTCATACGTAAATCGTGGACCAACCGTTTCCTATGGTTATGGCAACACCACCATACCTCAAACAATATGTCATATCAAGGCAACAACTTTCTTGACCTCATGGGATCAAACAACAATCCTGTTCTACCCACCTATACCAACGACGGCTCATAGCTCACACAAGACATGATGCCATCTTTAGCTGTGCGCCTCCACGCTGCATTTCCAATCATGTGCTGATCAGCACTTACCGACAGCACTTCTTCCCAGATGCCCCTACCTTGTGTCTGTGTGGTCATCTGCTTGAAACACGTGAGCATATTATCCAAGACTGTCTGCAGTTCAAGTGGCTATGGTCTAATGGGCGTTTCGACAACCTGGCATGGCTGATAAA
The DNA here is from genome assembly GCA_003315915.1 of Macrolepiota dolichaula. Classification (NCBI taxonomy): domain Eukaryota; kingdom Fungi; phylum Basidiomycota; class Agaricomycetes; order Agaricales; family Agaricaceae; genus Macrolepiota; species Macrolepiota dolichaula. Next base: position 7,310 of record QFDT01001703.1, read on the forward strand.
CTTTTTGGACGACAATCCCTTGGCATTTGCATTCCCGCCTGATGACGGCGACCCATTATGGAGAGAAGTAGTTCGCAACCAAGCCCTACAGAGACAGGAATGGTAGCAAAATTTCATCAAAGATGTGCATTAAGGCATTGAACATTGGACTTACAGTTAGTATTTCATACTCTCCTATTTTTCTTGTGGTGGCAGTTATAGGGGAATAGCAAACCATTTTTCTGCCCCCTCCACATTCCTGGAAATCACTTTTCTTCTTTGATGTTCCTGTTTGTCAACTTCTGCTTTGTTATTGTGGTTGGCACCACTTCTAATCTCTACCTTTGGTAATTACTACTATTAGTTTTATTCATCTCGTCTCAGCTCTGTAGTTTGTCATTTTTCTATTGTTTTGGACATGTTTCTGGATTCGGTACTTGGGACTGCTATCATGTGCCCATTTGTACTTAAGTAGATCTTAGTGCAATAAATTTGGATTTAAAAAAAAAAAAAAAAAAAAAGAAGCATCGGACAGATCATCAAACAACCAAGGCTGTGACAGGTAGTGGTGTCCATATTCTCCTGACTCAATAAGCACAGCAAAAACTGTTGAGTTGATATCTCCACTCATCACATATGAGCTATATCTGTGTAGTCTATATCTGCACTAGATAAGGTTCTACCAGATGAATCTAGAGATAGATCATCTGAGACCCACACTTGATCCATGGTGGAGTACTCATGTATCCGCTCCATTCTCCATGGACCCACCTGTCCAGAGCAATCCACTGGACGATCCTATGCTATATGTAGAACCTATTCCACTATATGATCCTTATTTACTTCTATGAATAGTTACTTAGAATATGTATATAAACCCTATGTATTCATCACTATTCTACAGTTCAATACATATCTTCTACCTCTCTATTGCTATACATCTCTACTCCCTCAACTCTATCTCCTATACAATCCAGTGAGTGTTAGATCACCTCACCACTGTGCATAGCACCATTATGGTGCTTCCCCATAGTCCTATTGAGTAGGACCCTGTTGCTGCTAGGACATATTTCACAACAAAAACATGTGGGAGTTTTTGCTTGTTGTAGAACATGTAGGGATGTTGCCATGTGGTGCAATTATCTGTGACTGGATAGAGGTGCCATCCATTCTCTATTGCTGCCATCCAGCACATAGAATATGTACTGAGGACTTTGCCATCTCCAATGATGTGGTGGTAAGGAGCTGCATGCATAGCTTGTTAAAGAACTGCATTCAACTCATCATTGTTGTAGACGGGGGAAAGTGGAGTGAGCCTATAGTCGGAGGTGTGTCCAGAGATAACTCTAAGAAGGTTTTGTCCCTCAGGAACTAGGACATGAGTTCCTGGGTCCATAACAGAACCCATATCACACCTTCCTTTTCCAGTAACTGTCATCATCATCTTTGAGAGCAGTTTACACTACATAGAATTTGAAACACATCTTGTGCTATGAAGGCTGATAGTGTTAAGAGAAGAGCAGGCCAACATTTGAGAAAAATTAGTAGTACATTGGGCATCACTGGACAACAAGGCAGATCCCAAGAATCTTTACAAGAGGAGATCCCGGACAGTGAACCTGACCGGCTTCAACTCCAACAAATCACCACTGACCCTGTTATGCAGAACCAGTCCAGCACTAGGTCTGCAGTACACCTCCCAAGAGCGGCCTCCGAGGGACTGTTCAGATTATCATCACCCACTCCCTCAATTGGCTCCAAATGCAGATGAGATCCTTCCTCCCCAACACAATCTATTACTAGGAAAGCTTCTAGAATAGACCTACACAATGACAACAAGTCTATCCAGTCATCACCTAACGGATCCATCAATTCTGACGACTCCAACCACACCGCAAAGACCATGGCCAAGAATAAACCAGACCCAACTGTCATGTTGAACCCCAACCAAAAGGCTCCATTCCTCACTCCAGCTCAACAGTATGCTGCTCATCACCAAGCTCCCCCTCTCCCCTCCAGCAACAATATTGTCAGCTGGGCCAACGATGTTGACATCTCCCTACCTACTGTGGGTACGCCACATGTTGGACACAAGTCCAATGTGTGTTGTGACAACCCCAGTGGAAACCCTAACCCCACCCTAGGGGCAACCCCCTCTCATGTGGAAAAAATGGTGGCAGACGGCCTTGGATGGTTCACAGATGCCAACAATATTACTGTAGGCAATGTCCGAGCCATGGAATACACAGTGAAAGCTGTGATTCAATGGTTCAAGCACATGGTTGACAAGCAACTCAACCTAAACCGATCAGCTCTCGGTGATAGGCTGTTCAAACTTTTCGAAGTTGTCTGTGACAAACAAGTTGGCAACTTGCCAATAAGGGAATCCAGGTTGTATGGAGCGTGCAACCTTTGGTCTAGGGTGTTCAAAAAATGGGCCAATAAGTACCACCTTAATAATGCTGTCGAACAACAATGGAGAACAGGATCAACTTTAGACACTGACTCATCACCATTCACCAACCCCAAGAATGCGCCTGTGCACATCAACACACACCCAGTTGAAGAGAGCAACCCCAACTTTGAGAAAGAGGTCGCCAACATCATCAACCAACATGCATTGGGTAACTCACCTAGTAAACCCATCATTGTTGACTTTTCCCTGGCTCAAACACTCACACCCAGACCGCAGGAGAAGGGCAAGGCTCAAAACCCAAATCCTACTCCCCAGCACTCCATCACCCCTCCTAAGTTCAAAGTGGACAACATGGAGGTAGACAATGCAGCTGACGCCCAGCTTGAGAGAGATACAGCGCAGGCCATTAGAATCAGCAGAGACATGGCCATGGGAGGTCCAGAGCATGATGGGGAGACCTCAAAGGATGCACAGACAGGCGGAAGGGGAGCGGGTGGCAGGAGTACAAGCGGTGGGGTGACAAGCAGAAGGGTGGGTGGAGGAGGAGATGGAGGATGGAATATTGTTGCTATGCGTGGCAAACAAGTGCCGCATCATCAGATACCAGAACAGAGGGGAAAGTCTGGCCCAAAAGGTCCATCTAAACCAGACAAACCAACACCCAGTGCAAAGAACGTCCACTTTGACCATTCTGCAGCACCCTCCCCCCCTTCCAGCAGGCCTGGAAGAACCTACACTCAAGTGACCAAAGTTGAACCTACCCCAAACATTCCTATTCATGTTATGGAAAAATACGGCAATCTGCACATCACCTTCCCTGACAAGATGCGAGATGAGCTATATGCTATGTTAAGAGCAGGTGAATATGACCTCGGAATGGATGTTCTGAACCCTCCAACACTGCCCAAAGGCAACCCCCCCAAATACAGACAGGGGAAGATACAACCCAAGAGCACCAAACCCCCCTCTCCCTCGACTCCCAGCAACTCTCAAGGACTGAACAGCCCCAAACCACGATCACACCCATCCATGCCAGCTGTAACTCAAGGGCCATCAAGAAAGAACATCATCATTCCCTTCACCCCCCTTCTCCAAAATGAGATGGTCCCTTTTAACCTAAAAATCCTTGAAACTATCAATAGAGGGTTGGTTCACCACTGCTCCCAGCTTAGGGTTGACTCTATGAGGAAGACGTTAAAGATGTTATGGTTCAACACTAATATTGTGGCCATGGAGGAAGACTTGAACATTGTCAGAGTGTCACGACCCAATCTGACCGACACCACCGACCGATGCTACCTGACTGATGCTGCCCCGATCACGACTATACCCGGCGACCCCTTCACCATTCTCCGACGTCGGCCGACTTCAACCATCGCCGTACCAGTTACCTTTGGGTAACTGGCTGCTAACCCACGGTCGCTTGGCAACCAACGCATCGTGGGGCAATCCACCAACTGTCGACCGACTGTTCCTGTTTTCTTGTATGTCTCAGTTCTGTCCGTAGTTTTTCCGTCTATTTCATATCCCTTCATTCTGTTATTTTCCGTTGGATACTTGCTCGTCCTATCATGTATGCGTTCCTAGCTCCTGTACTTGCTCCACGTCTCGTGCCCTCATATCCACGTTATTCCTTTTCTCCTATTTGTCCTTATTATTCCGTTTCTCTGTTCTCCTCGAGTATATAAGGCCTCGTACTCTGTCATGTATTTCCTTAGTCTGAATATCAACTTAGCTTTGCACTCATAACTCTGCCTCTCTTCCCTAAGTCGCTTCGGCGCACTCTCTCTCTGTTCTGCCTGAAATCTGGACCACGACAGTAGGGACGGTGCAACACACATGTTGAAGCCAAGGTCCTATTCCACCGATGTTCAACCGACCCGATCGGCCGACGGTCTGCCTTAGTCTGTCCTCGAGCTTAACACAGAGTGTGGATGAGAAAGGAGATCTCAGAGATCACGGACGAGGCATACGAGGACCTAGTGCCTCAACTACCCCAGTCCAAATCATTTGTGAGGCTAGAGAACCTCCCCTACTTCAAGGAAGATGGTACGCCCAACTCCTCCAACAATATAGCCTCTGTTCTATACAGGTCTCCACTTGCACCATTCTTGGACAGACTTGTGGGCATGCCCTGGTTCACAAGAATCTCTCCCCACTCTTCATTAGCAGCACTATACATGGACTTCTGGGACTTCCAGGGCAGAGCCAGAGCCAGACTACTTATTAATAGAACCATCAACTTCCAAGGATGCACTTGCACCTTCTGTGCAGCAAACCAACACACCACTGTTCCCTTCTGTGAGAAATGCTCCTCATGGGGACATACAACATTTGCATGCTGAAAACGCAACCTGAGGTGTGCTATATGTGGAGGACCACACAAAAAGAAATTCCACCATCAATTGGGATGGTGTTGTCAACCAAAGGGTAAGGACAATGACCTGAGCACGTGGGTACCTGGTACAACAGCTGGCCAACCATGCCCACACATCAACCAGTTCTGCTGCCTCAATTGCAATTCAGATCAACACCACACGGATAACGACAAATGCTCTTTTGCTCGCAATAAATATAACAAGGGCTGGCATCAACACAAAGCCACTGAAATCCGAGATGTGCGTGTGTGGCTCAACTTCAACACTGAGACTGTGTATGTGTAGACACACCTCAACCAAACCAAAGTCTGATTGCTGATCCCCAAAAGGGAGTAGCGAGGACTCTAAACCAATTAAGGACTGGACATTGTCTCATTTTTACTTCCTTTTTCAAAATGTTGCCCGCTCATGGCCTCTGACGGAGGTCCTTTTAAATTCACCCAATCTGGCTCATATTCACATTCTATGCCTTCAGGAACCTCCTTATCGTCATATACACAATGTGCCATCAACATACCCTTAGCTACAGGTCTACCTAATGAGTAGAGCCTTGCTAGCTCGTTCAAGTGTCCCACTACAACTATCTATAGCACCCCAGATCAGTAGATCAATGGATCATTAAGGCAAATGGGCCCTGAGGTCTAGCGACATGACCCTATTCACCCAAAACGGTAATGTGCTAGTTAGGTAGTATAAGTGAAATTAATATATAAATCACTAATGTCATACTGGGTCACTAAGATCACCAATACTATCTACTAGTGTGCTTGTGAACAAGTAGTGAAGGGGAGATAATCAGATAAAGAGATAAGGGTTGGGGGTTTGATAGTTAGTGAGATAGGCTCACTAAAGGGTTTTGGGTAGCTAGCAAGTAGGTGCTCGCTAACGAGATGGTTGCTAGATAATGACAGACAAAAATTGTTTATTGAAAGATAGTATTGAATCCTAAATGATGGCTATGTCACTATAAATACCAAGATAAAAAAATTGCAAGAATAATTAACAGGCCAGTAGCTAGCTGCACTGTGGTTATACCCTCCCAATCTAGTGAACGTACCAACTTGCACCCTCTTGATACAAGCTACGATAAGAGCTCTAGTGACCATTCATTGATCAACTTGCTAGATCCAATCTATAGGAATTCTTACTAATTCAATTCACTCTCTAAGCCTGAGGTCTCTATTGACTGAAGCTAATCCTTAATTCACACTAGACTGGTCACTAAATAAATCACTTATATATGATCTATCACTAGACAAGCTGGCAAGATTGCTTGCCCAACATGCTTGCTAGTGAGGAGTATTTATACATTGTGAGGCTAACTAGATTACAAATAAAGAAATAGTAAAATATTGGATTATTGGACTGTTGGACTTTCACTAGCCACCCTATAACCTGGGTTGAGGGTTCACTAGCCCAATCAGAAGCCTATCTAGTTATCCCTGATGGGTGTCCATGTGGACAGTGCTCTTGTGAGCTATAGTACCTAGCTACATCTGTCAGTAGCTAGGGTTGGTAGCATATGACGTCAGGCCGTCATGCATACCTAAGTATTATCTTTATTCCAACGTATGACCGTCAGTTATCAAGTGATTGATAGCTAGCTGGCTCCTTACTATTGGCACTCAGAGTGACTTTGCTGTGCCTCATGAACCCGAATGCTCATGAGGTATCTCCTCATTAGCTGGTCCTTCCTACACCTGTCTCAGTTCAATTCTGAGGGTTTAGCTAGTGTGGCTGCATGCTGACTAATCACTAGGCCTGAGCTGTAGCTAGAGTACTATATCGCAAACTGGTCTTAAAGAGTTGTTTTATTCTAAATGGACTGACGTCACTAACCGTTTTGGGTGAATAGGGTCATGTCGCTAGACCTCAGGGCCCATTTGCCTTAGTGATCCGTTGATCTACTGATCCAGGGCACTATAGATAGTTGTAGCAAAACACTTTGAACCAGCTAGCGAGGCTCTGCTCACTAGATAGACTTGTAGCTAAGGATATGTTCGTCCAAAACTAATAGTATTACAGTGGCGTCCAAATGTATTGCACATTCATGTGATCCCGTGATCTCATCTTGTTACGACCTTCCTAAGTGATCAACTCAGGTTGCAACAAGTGATGAAGACTTGAGGGTGATGAGAGAGAAGAGAAGGGTAATCAACGAGTTGGTAAAGCGTAAGGAATACAGTAGAGTATCTAGGTGTATATATACTACTGGGGTATTCCTACTGGAGAGTTTATAACGGCGGCTGAGTAAGTATGACATAGAGGCTGAGTAAACAATGTAGGGATCGCAGGTAGAGAAGTAGCGGGTCCATGACAAGCGGGGCGCTGATAGGAATGGGTGGATATTATAGTACACGATAGCCCCAAGGGAATATAACACATCTTTGTCATATCAGTAGATTGATGTTTGAGGTAAAAAAAGCAGTTGTGTTGGGTCCCCATGGATGTGTGTAATCATATTATGTGTGATATATGAGTTTACATTGAGCCAAAAATATATAAATTATGCATGAATGCAGCATGAGACGTGCATTTCTTTTGAGCATGTGGTCTGCTTTGTGCTGTGAGGTTTATAAATCAGGCAGGGAAAAGGGGATATCTCATCTCTTGGTCTATTTCACTTCTCTACATTATGGTCTACACCTCACCCTTAAAGGTGTCTTGAATTGTTGAGCTCTGCTCCCTTGGATTCACTCACAAAAATATTGCTGCTAGAACCAGCATTTATTGTACTACTGTGGCTCATGTACTCAAGAGATTCAATGGATCTTTGGATCCTTACTTTGTCAGACCCAAGGCAGGACACCCTTGAAAGCTAAATGACCACAATATTTGAGTAGGAGCACATATGCTTGCTTGAGGTGAGGTCTCCAATGCAACTGAATTGGCACAAACAGCCTTTCCAGATGTGTTTCGTCAGACTGTTGCATGCACCCTAAAGGAGCATGGACTGATTTGTCATGTTCGGAGATCCAGGCCCTATATATCTCCAGCCAATCAGAAGAAGAGACTTACATGGGTACTTTGGCACAAGGGGTGGACTGTTGATGATTGGAAGAAGGTCATTTTCTCAGATAAGTCAAAATTCCTTCTGTTCAAATCTGATGGCTGTCAATATGCCTGGATGAAGCCTGGGCAGGCCTTAGATCCTCAATTTACGAAGAAAAACATCAAACATGGTGTGAGAAATGTGATGGTGTGGGGATGCATCACAGCATCAGGGGTAGGAAGGATTCATAGGGTTGAGGGCATCATGTGTGGGCCCGATTATGTCAAAATCTTACAGGAGTCCTATCTTGGAACTCTAAAGGACTATAGGATAAGGGTTTCTGGTCCTAGTGCCCCAATTTTTCAGCAGGACAATGATCCCAAGCACTGTAGCAAGGTTGCCACCACATTCTTCACCAAAAAACATGTCCGTAAATTGGACTGGCCACCATCCAGTCCTGATCTCAACATCATTGAACATGTATGGGATCAATTGGATCGTCTTGTACATGCTCGTGAGGTCCTACCTTGAAATCAGGAGGAGCTGTGGGAGATTTTGCAGGAGGAGTGGAAGAATATCTCCCAGAACTCATTGGACCACCTTTTTGAGAGCATGCCACGTCGGGTGCAAGCTGTCATTAATGCCAAGGGTGAAAACACTCAGTATTGACTTAATTTCTGGTGAGTTCATTCATTTTTTGTTCATGAGCTACTTATCTTATCATTATATATGCTGTGCTCAAAAGAAATGCATGTTACATTTCTGTTTGCACCTGGCATCTCATTTCCACTTGTTAATTTCACAAGAAATTATTACATTATATGTTTTATATACTCACATAGCTATCTACTCATGTAATTCTTGCACAAAATGGATATGATTTCATTTGTACAGGGGGCTGAGATCACGGGATCATGTGAACGTGCAATACATTTGGATGCCACTGTACTCCTTGATACCATACACTTTTCCGGTAAAGAGTACTAATGACTGGTCTCTCTAGTGAGGTTCATAGCTAGGTACTATATTACTCCTAGTGAGGGTTTCTTGATGTTACTAGTGTCCTAACTAGTGATATTCCTAGCTCCTGTAATGGATTCACAATTGAAATCATTTTGGCCGTAACACTGCAGGTTTCAGGCTTGCATCAATGGCTTTCTGGACATCCACAGCTTCTCTGGCATCAACATCCATAGCCATGTCCAGGCTGGGTGTGGGAGGGTGTTGGGGGGTGGGATTGGGGTTTCATGCCTTACTCTTCAGGGTAGGGTGGGGGATAGGGGTGTTGGGGACGGTGGAGGAGGGAGGGGCATTGTGGGACTGATCTGAAAGTGAGGCCAGAGGTTTGGATGACGTGGTGGTTTGGGATACCAATCCAGTGGGGGTGGCGCTCAGAGGAGGTGATGTTGGATCAATGAATTTGAACTGGAATTGGCAAAGGAAGTATTCTTTGATGGGAGCGTACTTGCCATCAAAGAAGACGGGGAGTTGGCTGATGACTTCGCCATGCACCAGAAAAGCGACAATCAGGGACAGTTGCCCCCCAATTGGGGTTTTGGATATATCCACCTTTGAATTCTCCATGTGTTGTAGCCAGTGCTGGATAACATCAAGCATGTATATGATCATCTCAGCTTGATTGTGATTAATGGGACTGCTGTCCATAAAGTGGAACAGCGCCTCGTTGAGGTGTTCCATGCATGACATGTGGTCAAGTTGTGACTGGGTCATTGCTGACTCAGCCATTCCATGGGACACCTCCTGTGCACCATGAGGCGGGGGGGTGGTGGGAGAGGAGGGGGAAACCCAGTTCTGGGCAGCGTGCTTGGCTGCGATTTGTTGGGCCAGAGTCAGGATGGTAGCTTTGGGGTTGGGCCATGCAGGTGTAAGTGCCTGTCACTCGGAGGGTGGGACATACTGGGTGGGCTCCCCACGCATGAGGGCCTGAGAGGAGGGGAACACACTCTTGGTGGTTCCATCACTGTTGTTGCTGTCCTCATGAGCAGTGGCTAACTGGTTTCCAGGCAGGGCGGAGGGGTTGGATTCCTTGTCACTTCTGTCCTTGCTCCCATTGTCCTGTAATTTGGCATTGTTTCGGCCTTCTCTGACCAAGTGTAGAGATGTCCTTGAGAGTTTTCTGGCCAAGGACAGAGCTGGAGACCTATTCCTCTTGATCCCCACAACACTATGCATTGGGGAAGGAGGTCTGGCAATTTGGAATGGGCCTTCAGAGGTGGCCCAGGGAGTGGCATAAAATTGATTGTATTCATCGCGATCAGCAACACTCTCCTTCGATGACTTCTTTCGTCCTAACATCCTCAAACCTCCATGAGCAAATCCCTTAACACTAGGGGTGCTCGGCATGATAGTATTCCTAGCAGGTAGCAACATATAACCACTTGTATTGAGTAGATGATGGTGGTTACTGGAAAAGGAAGGTGACTGAAGGATCACTTCAATTATTACCTTCAGGCTGACAACACTAGTTGTCTTTGAGTACTGAGCAGAGACTGATATCTCCTGTTGTTGACAAACAGAAGAATGCTGAGTTCACTTAAGTGAATGCAACAACAAGTGGTTGTATTCAAGAGAGAGTTAAAGACAAAAAAGGAGGTGGGTAAACAAAGTAAACAAGAGGTTGAAGCTAAAGCTTCAACTACAGAACAGTCCATTATTTATACATTTTGGAGTACTTCTCACTTGACTATTTTGTCCATTGCTAACTAAGAGAACACACTACTGACAGGATTGAAAGGAATGTCAGGATGGGATGGCATTCTGGGAATGGAAGCCTGTTGTGAAATGGAAGACAACAGATCTATGGAATCTGCACTATCAGAGTTCTCTTGATCCAAAGGCAATGATGATAGGAAGAAGTGGCCAATACAAAGATTGACAGGGGAGTCAGTTTGGTAGAAGTTGTAAGGCTGGCCCAATAGGTATGGGTGGGTGAAGGAGGTATCCATCTGAAGTTGTTGGATCCAGTAACTGTGAGATGGGCAATAGTAGTGTCATAGAGTCTGTGCCAGTAGATATAGATGAAGGGTAAATGATCCCATACTTGGCAAAGGTAATCATTCAGGTACTGGGACTTGTACCAAGGGGGTGGAAGTGTTGCATGTGGTGAGGTAGATTGGCCCAGTACTTTTTTGTAGTCAGGAATCTCCAATAAGTTGAGGTGCCACTTGTAGAGCCAATGTAACAGATTTGTTGTTGAGGCCATAACAGTGGGTCCTAGTTAGAATAAGTCATATGTCATGGAGTTATGAGTGGGTCCATGTCTGTATGAGTCATAATGAGTTGGAGTGAGTCATAAAGAATCATAGTGAGTAATTTATAGTCATAATGAGTCATCTATATTAATACTAAGTCACTTTGAGTCATACTGAGTCATTTATAGTCATTCATGACTCAATAAGTAAATAAGCAAATGAGCATAACTCATGTTGTGTTATGTATGTATAACTTTGTAGTTATTATAAACTGTATTGAACAGTTGTAGAGTGCTAATCATAAAGCACTTAAGTAAAGTGTCTAAGTATATCTTTAATATGATCATGTGATCTCTAGAGTGACTGTATCACAAGGATATTAGTGACTATTTGATTATTATATTATAATATAATAATATTGATGAATATAATATAATAATATATATTCATTCTTTCAACAACTAATGGTTGAGGAAGAAAAAAGCTGACTTGATATAGCACCTGACTGTTCTCATCCTTCTCAAACTCAGCAGCTAGATGTACATTAGGGTGTTGGACATCAACTTACAGTTAGTATTTTCTACTCAACCTCTTTTTCCTTGGTGGACATTATAGGAGAATAGTAAAACTGTTATATCCCCTCAGGGCAATTGTGTACAGTATTATTCATCCATTCCTATCAGTACCCCACTTGTCATGGACCTACATTCTATCTACTGCTTCTCTACTTGCAACTCCATTATTGTTTACTCAGCCACTATATCATAATTACTCAGCTGCTGTTATCAACTATGCATTTGTTGACATGGTAATGCATAGTCATGCTCTTCATCACATGATTAGTGATCTTGATCTATGAATCAATGATCTGATCAACACAATGCTATGTGACAACCGCATGAACATCAATTATGCTTCTATTTCTATTTTTAGATACAATAGATTAGTACACATTGTTCTCACACCTTGTCTGCATGTTGAACAATGCGGTAGTTTACTTAGGGTAGATGCTTAGTCATTGGACTACACTTTATAGTATATAAAGGACTCTACATCTATGCTAGAATATAACTTTCTCTCTACTTTCTACATTGTGTGTACAAGCAACTCACTCTTCAAGCTTTACCTTCAAATTCACTCTGTAAGTGCATGTGTTACCTCTCAGTACAACTGCTATGCTTTCTGTTCTGCTGTTAACAGCATTAGGAATACTCCTTGAGTATATATACACATAGTTACTCTCTTGTATTTTATCACAAATCCTTATGCTTACCTAAGCTGGGTATGGAGACAAGGGGACAGTAGTCTTAGATAAGCAGCAAGTAAGAGTGAAGAGATCAAAGATCAGATAGTAGATGGAGGGTAAGACAGGCTAGGCTGTAGACAAGTTGTTAAGTCTGGGTCCTACAGACACCAGACAGCTAGTTTATATACACAGAGGGCTAGGACCTAGGACACTACCAGATGACCCCAGGAACTCTAGTCCTTACTAATTACATGGAGAAACTACTATCTTCTAGCCAATGGCATAAAACCCTTACTGATTGCTAACAATGACACCATATGACAACATGGATAAAGATCTTATCTTACTGATCATTCCAGAACCCTCTGGAATGATGAGGAGTGATAAACTACAGATGGCACAGATAATCAACATATGACATAGATAATAATGATCGGCGCGTAGCTCCTGAACGGATGCACGCCCCGCGACGTCCCGGGTATCATCAGAATGCGATGGACGAGGGCTTTCCAACGGTACTAAGTACAAGGTAAACGGCCCAGTATTCGGCGAGATATAACGTAAACAATGTATTCTGCCAAATCTGTGACATATTCCTTACACTTTACCAACTTGTTGATTCCCCTTCTCATCTCTCTCATTGCCCTCAAGTTTTATCCACTTGTTGCAACCTGAGTTGAACACTTAGGAAGGTTGTAACAAAAACCTCATTCTGTCCCCCCCCCATTCCTGGTTTCATTACTTTTCTTTGCTGTTTTTGTTTGTTGACTTTCACTTTGCTATTATGACTGTTATCACTTCTACTTTTCAACTTCTGTACTTACATCAAAGTTTGTACTGCTCCCTTGTCTTATCTCACTTTGCTTGACTCAACTTGGTCACTAATAGTTTGTCATTTATCTTGGGTTTAGGTTCAGTTTCTTTTTGTCTCAGTCTTGGGACTGCTATTGCATGCCTGTTTGTACATAGCTAGACTATTGTGCAATAAACTTGGATTTTTTTTAAAAAAAAAAAAACTCAGCAGCTATGGTGGTCTCAGAATGGATGACCTCCAGTGATTCAGGTTCTACAGTGACACAAGTATCAACATGGAAATTGGTCTCTTTGATTTCACCTGCTATCTTGTTAGTCCAGTAATAGTATTGCTGCTTGCAAGGTTTGCTCACATTCTCCTCATAGCACTCAACTTGACACAGGTCATGAATAATAGCCTGCAGATGCCCAAAACCCCAATTCTCAGATTCCTTCTTTCACTTCTGTGGTGGCTTAAATGCTGCCCAGACTCTGTTTAGGTGATCTTCCAACTGTACTAGCATTCTGCTCCTGGCATAGTGCTGGAAGGCAGCATTGATGGAAGTCTGTGAAACTCCAAAAGGAGCATAGTCGGAGAGGAGATCCTGCAAGGGACATTTGAGCATCTTGTCAGCCATCTCTTTCACAACTTCTGCATGGATGTTAGTTTTGGGATAATTGCCAGCAGTTCACTTGATAACCCATACTGTCTTGCTGGGTGACATCTGTGAGTCATGTCTCTGATTGTGGCCATGATGCTCACAATCCAGCTGAGACCAGCCTAAGAGGCAATGTCATCCGAGCACTCCCAGTATGCCAAGAAGAGCTGTATGCAGGAATATCAGCAGAAGGTCAGTGGAGTACAATACACATTCCAGGCCTGGCCTGTGCAAAATCCGGCATAAGGCATGAAGGTGGATGGAGCATGTTTGATTTCTTCTTCATGGTTTCATAGCCGTATTTTCTTCATAGCTATACTGTTGAAGACCAACTATTAATCATCAATTTATAGCCCGATGGTTGGTCTCACACTTATCCACCACGCAAGGACTTATCGACATCTTGACATGCCTCGAGGGTAATCCACCGGAACGTCCTCTTTCCGGAGAGCAGATTTGACGATGTCTTTGATATACGTAGCCCGCAGATGAGTCTCTGGAGGACTGGACGCTATCAAGGGGTGTATGTGTGTGTAAAAGAATGCGTTGGGTCAAGCTCATTTGCAAGCCACAGAATTTCATCAGATATCGAGGCTAATGGTAACAGAAGTTTTGATTGAGAGGTGATGAGTCGATGAGTTCGGGTAGGGTCCCGAAAGAGCACTTATATGACATACGTAGGCGCCTTTCAGCGTGCGATAGATCGTCTTTAACGGTGGCCAAATTGTAGAATTCGACAAATCGAAGGTGCTGTCAGAGGACATCTCGAGAATATGGTCAACAATGGTGTAAATCAAGATGAGCTGTATGCACTGGCCATGGGATACTCTGGGGTACCAGGCATGGTAGGAGTAGTAGATTGTTTATATCATCACATTCACCACTTGGGCTTCCGTAAAGCCTGCTTCGCCCTAAGAGTGTTTTTCCCCTTCGCATCCCTGATGGACTGTAATTCGTTGAACTTCTTCTTGGCATAACGCTTCGCTTCTGCATCATCCATGAGCTCGTCGACCAATGTTCGTTTGCGTTGGTTCTTGGGAAGGTTGTCGGCGTTTGAACCACCGAAGGGAGACTCCGTCGTGATAATCTGACCAACCTGAAAAAGCGATCAATCTCATGGTTCTTCGCTACGAGGGGAAACTTGCCGCAAAATATTTTGGTAAAGCTTTGATCCCTTTACCTTCCCCTTCGTCTTTACGGTAGAATCTTTTAGGGTCTAGCTGGTTGCGTAGACGTAATGCTTCAACTTCACGATGAAGGCGAGGTAGGTCAGCCTCGGGGGGAGCTGGCATATCGAACCAATCCGGTCCAGTAGTTTGTTTCTTGAACTAGACGTTGGTGAGGAATTATGTGACATCTGAATTTCCATGAGTATACCTCTTTCTTTTCCCTCTTCGTGAGGAGCTTCCCCATTGTGGTGAGTTCAGGGGGTGGGAGCGGAGCGGAGACGGTTGCATCTACTGGGATTTTCTTCTCGACTTGTTCTACTTCCGGATCACGGACCAGGACACTAGCTCCTCCTCGTGCTTCTCCAACTCGGAGGTATGACGGGGATAGCACCCCTGGATTAAGCCTTGGGAGAGGTCTAAGGGGGCAGATTAGCCGAGACTTGTTGGTGTATGGAACGAAACACACGGTTCTTCAATGTCACCCAGTGTTAGAACTTCTTCAGTATCAACTGTTGTTTCGGGTCGCTCTGATTCTGCTGCTACGGCATTTTCTCTGGCTCGCTGCAGAAGTGATTGGAGATATTCTTCTGTGATTTCTTCCTCCGAATCACTTAACGAACCAGTCTCAGAGTCAGAGTCAGAGTCAGATAACGAGCTAGTGTCGCTAGAGCTTGAACCTGATTCTGAGCCCGAAACTTCAGAGTGTTCTGGCATCATCAGAAAGCGAGGGTACGTTATATATTTACAGGTCGTACCTATTGTTCTCTCTTTTGTCTTGCCAGTTGTCAAGACCGGCGCCTGAACCGTCGTGTTCATTACGGAGGGAAAGGTGAATAATATACACTATCGAAAAACCTGAATGATTATCACATGACCCAGAATTTCAGTGTCTTGGCGCGACCATTGCAATCCTCCACAAATCCACCATGCAGTCGCTCAGCCGTAGCCTCTGGCGGACCAGGTTCAGATGTTACCAAGCAACACTAGGCCCACGCTCGATCCATACACAAGAACCACCGTCTGAACCTCGGACAGCCTCCTTTGGCTTCAAGACTGTCCCCGAAGAGGCCAAGGAGGGTATGGTGCGAGAGGTCTTTGACTCCGTCGCTGCAAAGTATGATCTCATGAACGACGCTTCATCAATGGGGGTTCACCGACTCTGGAAGGATGAATTTGTGTCTTCGTTACAGCCTGGACGACGTGGGCCCCAGAAGTGCATTGACGTCGCGGGTGGGACGGGAGATATAGCGCTTCGCATCCTCGACCTCGCAAGGGAGAAGTACGCGTGCCGGGAAACTACCGTTGACGTCGTGGACATCAATACTCAAATGCTCTCCGAAGGCTTCAAGAGATTCAAGAAGACTATGTATCATAACAGTGCGTATCTCTTATTATAAAGAGACCCCGATTTGTTGAAACAGCACAATGTAGCCCCACAGATTTCTTTCACGGAGGGCAACGCACAAGGACTTCCGAAAGATCAATTCCCGGACAATACATACGACCTTTATACAATTGCCTTTGGTATCCGCAATTGCACGTCTATTCCCACTGTACTTCAAGAAGCATACCGTGTCCTCAAACCAGGAGGAACTTTTGCTTGTCTCGAGTTTAGCCACGTTGACAGCCCACTCTTGAGCGCGTAGGTTCATTTTTGGCTATGGTTAGTAACATATACTCAACATCTGAGCATTCCCAGTTTGTACGACCAATACTCGTTCACGGTCATTCCTCTTCTCGGAACGATACTTGCCGGAGACAGAAACTCATATCAATATCTGGTAGAGTCAATAAGAAAATTCCCTCCACAAGCAGAGTTCGCCCAGATGATTAGAGATGCTGGGTTCAAGACAGGCAAGGACGTCGACGGGGCAGCGTGGACTAATATGTGGGGAGGTATTGCTTGCGTTCATACTGGCGTCAAGGTGTGATTGGCATTGGGTATAGACATAATATGTTGTTCAGGAGCGGAGTAGGAATTAATCGAATGATATCATATATGGGCTTGTTTGCTCGATCATCCGAGCTCTATACTGCGGGCACATAACTGTAACGCGTCTCCCTCTTACCACCATAACCATCATGTCCCGCAATACCGTGCCCATGCCTGCTGCCACAGCAGATCTCGCTACAACATGGGCGTTTCTTGAAGAGGGTGTTGACCATATCATGACCAAGCTACAGACCGGAGTGTCATTCTCCAAGGTGAACAGACATATCCTAGCTTCGGGATTGTGAAATCTTATTCATTTATTCATGCCCAGTACATGTCCCTATATACTGTTGCGTACAATTACTGTACATCATCACGCATGGGTCATTCATCGTCAGAATCAGGGGCCCACACCACTCGCAGTATGTGTTCAGTGACCCGCCTCCCCCATACCGCGTGCCTCACGGAAAACGCCAGCTGGAGCAAACCTGATGGGTTCCGATTTATACAGCCATTTGATACGGTATTTTGCCACACACCTGAAATCCCTTCGTGAGGTATGGCCGCGCTTGATTGCTTAACTCCGAGTACTGAGGCGCGGTTCCCAGAGAGCCGAATCATTGCAAGATGAAGCCTTACTCGAATTCTATGCCGCTGAATGGGATCGCTATACAACGGGGGCTAACTACATCAATCGTTTGTTCACTTATCTAAACCGGCATTGGGTGCGACGTGAACGAGACGAGGGCAGGAAGAGTATCTACCCCGTGTACACAGTGCGCCAATTCCCTCATCTCCTTATCTGTGCATTCATCTATCCTTCTTGATAGCTTGCGCTTGTGCAGTGGAAGAACGACCTTTTTATTCCCATCCAAAATAAACAGCATAAACTTGCCAGCGCGATTCTACGACTGATCGAAGGACAACGAAATGGAGAGATTATTAACCAGGGTCTTGTGAAGAAAGTAGTTGATTCTTTCGTGTCACTCGGTCTTGATGAAACAGACACGAACAAAGCATGTCTGGATGTCTACAGAGACCATTTCGAGCTCCCATTCATCGAGACTACAGAAAAATACTACAAACACGAATCCGAAACTTTCCTCGCAGCGAATACGGTATCGGATTACTTGAAGAGGGCAGAGGAGCGCCTCAAGGAGGAGGAGGATCGCGTCGATCGCTACCTCAATACTCAGACGAGGAAGCCCCTTGTCACTAAATGCGAATGCGTCCTCATCCAAGAACACTCTCATCTGATGTGGGAGAACTTCCAGTCACTTCTTGATTATGACAAGGATGAGGACCTCCAACGAATGTACGCCTTACTTTCTCGAATTCCAGAGGGCCTAGAACCTCTACGCAAGAAATTCGAGGACCATGTCAAGAAGACAGGTGTGGGGGCCGTATCGAAACTCGTTGAGGAAGCGGGAGATGGCGCTGACACGTTAGAACCCAAGGGATACGTAGATGCCCTGCTGGAAGTGCACCATAAGAACACAGAAACAGTGAATAGGAGTTTCCGAGGAGAGGCGGGTTTCCTGGCAAGTCTAGACAAGGCCTGTCGCGAATTCGTGAACAAAAATCCAGCCACAGGGACGTCTACCTCGAAATCTCCGGAGCTCCTAGCAAAACATACCGATTTGTTATTGCGCAAGAATAATAAAGTAGCTGAAGAAGGCGATCTCGAAGGTGCCCTTAATCGTGTGGTTTGTGCCTTCTTTCTTCTTGATCGCGTGGTTTCGACTAATAGGCGTTACCAGATGATACTGTTCAAATATATCGAAGATAAAGATGTGTTCCAATCCTTCTACACCACACGCTTGTCAAAACGCTTGATACATAGCGTTTCTGCATCGGATGAGAGTGAGGCAAGCATGATATCCAAGTTGAAAGAGGCATGTGGATTCGAATATACCAATAAACTCCAACGGATGTTTACCGGTGGGTGCGCTTCATAACCGCCTAGCCTTGTGGCGCTGAATGGAGTCCAGACATGAGCCTAAGCAAGGATTTGACCGATCAGTTCAAGGAACGAATGCAGACAAACCACCCCGACGATCTGGACATCAACTTTAGTATCATGGTTCTCGGGACAAACTTTTGGCCACTGAATCCTCCTGGACATGAATTCATAATCCCGACAGAAATGCAGCAAACATACGACCGTTTCCAACGGTACTATGGTTCAAAACACTCAGGACGAAAGCTCACGTGGCTTTGGAACTATTCAAAAAATGAACTCCGAACGAACTACCTGAACCAGAAATACTTCCTCATGACAAGTTCTTACCAAACTGCTATCCTTTTGCAATACAATACCCAAGACACCCTGTCACTCTCCGAGCTCGTGACTGCGACATCAATTCCCAAAGAGACACTAGCACAGATCTTGGCGCTCCTTGTCAAGGCAAAAGTTCTCATCAACGAGGAAGAGAAACAGTATGATTTGAATCCGGGTACGTTATGTACAGCGTCAGATTCTCTTCTGATACCAAGCCACCTATTAGGTTTTAAATCGAAGAAAATTCGCGTCAATTTGAACCTTCCCATCAAGTCTGAAACGAAGGCGGAGACGACCGAGGTCCTTAAAATCGTGGATGAGGATCGTAAATATGTCATCCAGGCGACTATTGTTCGGTGCGCTTCATTTTGACCCCTCTCTCAACTGACTATAGCCTCGCTGCAAACTACTACCAGGATAATGAAGGCTCGTAAGACCATGAAAAACCAAGCGCTCATTCAGGAAGTCATCACTCAACTCTCACCAAAATTCGCACCAAAAATACCGGACATCAAGAAGGTACGTGGTCACAAACTGCCTCCGTGTCCGGTTCTCACCATTGTCACTCCTCCGGTAGGCGATTGATACACTCATGGAGAAAGAATACATAGAGCGCGTGCAAAATACGCGGGACACATTTGCCTACATGGCTTGAGTATCGTCGTTTCATACATTCATGTATCATACCTTCATGCTATTCTTGTGTACAGAACTAGTTGTTGTAAGTTGGTGAGTATTGCACCGAAGTTCGATTGGCGGGGAACTGACCCTCATTACCAAAGGACAATTGGAATTCACGAGCATCTTTGTGCTGAACACTTGAGTTTCCGCTTTGGCCCACCGCATCTGCCAAACTCACATCAGAGGAAAGCATGACGAGCACCAGCCATCCAATCCCACTACAGATATTCCTTCCCGTTGCTCCAAAATATGTCCCATTGATGCTCTGTCGATTTCCTCCCACGCCCTTGCGAGCATCACTGCAGCTTTTGGACATCGGACGTAACGGGGACCGGGTATTTCCTTACAGAATTTCGTAGAGGACGGTGCATTTAGTGAATCCGCCTCGCACGAAAACGCTTCCTTTGTTCCCAGACATTCCTAGATGCTTCTCTGCTGTCAGTTATATGTGCGATGTTTCTACGGGATTGAAGATCTTGCACTCTCGCTTTCTTCTCATCTTTCTTTCCCGTCGACCAACTGATAGGTCTTGGCGCGCTTCGTGCCCCTTCGAGATGGCTCTCGACACAACTTACGGAAGCGCGTTCATCGGCCTCATAGTCGCTGCCGTGTGCGTAGCCTGGTTGAAGATGTCTACAGGGAACTAAGAAAAGTCTAGGCTGTATGGTGTAACATTATTGCAGACGTGCGTCCTTGATACTAGTAGCCAGCATAACATGGAGTAGCAAGAGTTAATCATTTTGCCATAGATTCTTTTACTACAAGTGAGACCGAAGAAACGCACATGGGCACCCACCCCTATTGACGCGCCTTACGTGTTAGAACTTACCCAAAGGACCCGAAAGTGATCAAAACCTTGGTATGCCACTTTCCCGTCATCAGTGACTCGAGGATATTCAAAAGCATGTGTTTAGGTTGCTGTCGTATGGTACTAGCCTGCCTTCCTTTTGACTCACTCTACCTAAAATGACGTACTTTCAGGTTCCTTGACACTAGCCACTTGGTGTTATGCACCATAGCAATGTACTGGTGGGTAATGTTAAATACTGACTGTGACCTTGTCTCAAAAGGTGCAAGGTATCTTGTGATGAACTTCTCGGATTCTGACGCCCTGACCAAAACCACATGGTAGGCGATAATTCATGTACCCAGGGTGACGAACCTCACGCAAGATCCCAGGAGCATGAATGTCCGTCCGGCGTTGACTCGACTGGAACATACAAAGCTGATATGTCTGCGCCAAGCTTCAAACAGATTGTAATGTGCGTCGTTTGACGGAATTCTCTTGAATCTGGACTGAGGCGAAACTCAGGGCTTGATAGGATTGATCGTGGAATGGTAAGTCTAGCTGTCCTGTCGGACCGACGTTCTGACTTAGCACGACTCTAGCTTCTTCGCCCGCCGAGTCTGGATAAGTATGTCATACCAGAAGCGCCCAGGACTTCTATCTAATATGAAATGATCCAACTCAAGTGTCAGGGAATAAGATCTTGACGCTCATCATCGTAAGCTCGGTTCTGCTTTGAGGTTTCCAAAAATTAACATGCCCAGGTTGTATTAGCCTGCGTTCATTTCGGTGAGCATGAGAGGCTCATGTAATTAGCTCAGCTGAGATTACGACTTGTTCAGGCTTAGGAGTTGGTATGTGTCCATCAAGCTCACGCCGCCGGCCCTTAGTCTCACTCATTGCTAGTCTTTACCGTAGAAGAGTGCGTCTCACGTCCTGTCCTTCCCCAAGAGGGTGCTGAGGCTGGTGCGAATGAAGGTTTCTCCTCGTGGAAAACACTCGATTTTCTAAATTAATTGTTCGTCGACCTCCTTGAAGCATTCGTCACTGATATGTATCGATCGACATTTTGCAGTGGGTAACCAGTACGGGCCTTGGAAGTGCTGCAGCGGCAGATGTTATCATCGCCTGTGCTTTGTGCTATTATCTCCTGAGGAGTCGGACAGGGTTTTCAAAGTGTGTGGCCATATATGTTTTCCATGCAGCATCCTGCTGAAAAACCTCGGAACATAGCACAGATTCTTTGATTGCGACACTTATAGGTTACAGCCTGACAACCGGGCTCATTACGAGGTACATACTGGTCTTAACTCTTCTCCGTGCTATTTGGGGTATCCTGAAACATTTGTAGTGTTCTTGCGTTCATATGTGTTGTGACAGTAGGTGCACTTTGCCCGGAGTATTCGTGTCACCGTGGCTGAATCGATCTCTTCGAGTTTGCGACGATGCCGACCAACTACATCTGGCTCGCCTTCTTCTGGGTCTTGGGGAAATGTGAGTACCCCCGGTGCTTATCACCACCCCACTTTTTTGTCTCTTCATCCAGCCTTTCGTGCACTTGCTTCGTTTAGAACGTAATTTAGCCTGATAGAATTCGAACAAAAGGCTCATATGAATATTCGCAGGCTACGTGAATTCACTACTGGCAGCGTTGAGTGTTGTTCATCATCTCTACTATCTTCGGATTCTGATCATAGGCGTTCAATGGTTAGACTGAATAGCCGAGATTCATTGAGGGAACGGGTCAAACCTCGAGAAGGGACATTCCTTCACTTGTCACACCTGCCCCAGTTTACGACAGAACACCAGCTGGAATCACCTCGGCCTGACGACAAGTCCTCCCGGCGTGTTTCGAGACAAGGAGTTCCAGGTTCGCTTGCGGTCAATGTTCATACACAAACGTTTTGCAAGAGCGACTATGACCACGGCGACGATCTGGTGCGCATCTCTACCCTTTCATCAAGGTTCAAGCTGAGTGAAGAGCCTGACTCATACTTAAACTTTCTCAACAGCCGGCCACACCCACAACGGGCAAATCTAGTTCAAGATTTCTCTAGCTTACGACCACCTCATTACCGCCCTTCCCAAAATTGACTTCTGACTTCCCAAGGCGTTCCGGGGTACGGAATGTGTCATGATTCATCCATCGCTCGCACTAGCATGTTCGTAGATGATCACCTTCTTTCGGACCATGTAGTATATTATAAGAAGCAGAAGCAACGGCAGAATGTGTGGGCATACCGTCTCTCTTTAGGTACCCTTAGCAATACGCTTATTCGATCTATTGTATTATACCTGGGTGCTTTGAATGTTGACTACGGGTTATGGGCCAACAGGGCTTCCTTATGTGACCCAACTCAGGGATAATGAGCGGAGGAACGTCTAAAGAGAATATGACTTGGCGCTTTTGACGGTGGGTTCTTTTTACCATCCGAAGACTGTGCATCCAAGAGAGTACTCAACAAAGAGGCGGATTCTGCTCAGCCCTGGGGGCCATATCGTTACCGTCTCTCACACCGGGCCGTTTATTGATACGTGAACATGAAGCAAGAGACTCGAGAATATCCTAAGCCTCATGACGCGACCATGACGCCCCTAACTTCCTACTGAGGTTCGATCTGATTTTGTTCTGATTCTTCTTGGGCTCTAGAACCCGGATTCCGTCGATCGTGGCATTTGGTGATAATACTCTGGCTCGGAGCCGGTCTGGAGTTTGTGACAAATGGGTTGTTGTTGTTCTTTTGCAAGTGTGGATAACGCGCTTTACCGGATGTTGTATAGAGCGGCGAGATCTTTTGGCTGGGTTCCTTGACTTTGCTCGATTAGTAAAAGATGACGAGGGGAGTGAGTGGATAATTAAGGATACTCCGAGTGTAGGTCGGCCGCTAGACATCGAAGTGTGGGCTGAACACATGTGTTCAGACAGCTGGAACAGAAGCAGGATCCGCGTTAGGTTTAGGTTCGGAGGAAGGTGGGCGGAAAGAAAAAGAGAGGTAAACTTGGACATTGCAAGAGTTCGGCAGTCATGAGCTTTTTTGTTGTGTTCCGTGATGTGTACCCATGGAAGACAGGTTACTTTGACGTGTACGTTGACGCGCGTGTCAGCACATAACGGTTAGGGGGAGAGCGTTCTTCCTCAGAATTTAAGGTTTGTCGAGGCCGGTGTAGTGTGAAAAAACACACACGCAAGGCTCGAGAATAGACTTGGGAAGGACCTTTGTGTCTCTTGGGAGATTGGCTTTTCCGGGCGGTCCTGAAACGCAGAGGACGAGGACATGAGAGCAAACCGCCGATCGGTGGCAGAACAAGGATATCCATAGATAGTACACGGCACAGAAGAGGGCTGGGAGAGTTATGTCTTCATGAACAAGAAAGATTTGGCGAGGAACCAGGAACCAATGAGTGTCGCGATAGACGCTATATAAATGTAGATTATTATGTTGACGGTGGCATGGGGCCTGAGCAGGACGGTGTGGATGGAACACGGCAAGGAATGGCTGGTACAAGTTTGGCCTGGTACTGACCTGCGGAAGACGGCTGGCAACGTAAAGGCAGAAGGGGACGGTGGATTTGGAAAAGTTCTCACGGGCACCCCAATGGCAGAGGCAACACACAACCTCCGCGACACACTCCTCGCCGCCCTCCGTACGCTCCCAGGCACACGCGAATTCCACATCCACGTCCTCCAGTCTTCCCCACGTAGAAACACCTCACTCTTCCAGTTCGCAAGGCCCCGCCCGCGGACTTTCCTCCAGGACATCCTTATTCTACTTTCTGAACAATCCTCTCCAGATGCCCCACGCGTGCTCGTAACAGCAATCGAAGGGAACCTGTATCATATTCCTTCTACTTCCAGCGCAATCTTGTATGTATGCAAGGTCGATTCCACAGGCCAGACAAATGGCACTAGTCCAACTCGGGCTCTCGTTCGCGCCTTTCTGAACTATTACGCCAATCCTACCACAAGGCCTGTTGACGCGCATAATCTATGGATACAACTATTTGCTAGGGCGCAGGGCCAGTATCTATTCCCCAACTCTGCGCAGTTTGAGGGAAAACGCCCGTTGAGCGATGTCAAGCTCTGCGCGTGGTGGAAACGCGTCCTGTCACAGACAGCACTCGATGTTGCAGATGCGATATCATCCAATACCCCTGATTCCCCGGTTTCATCCTCGAACACGGTCGTTCGGGCTTATTATATTTTGCCTGGATACAGCCAGCTCGAGGCCGAGTACTCCCTCAAGGTTGTTTCATCTGATGTTACTTGGGAGTATGGCCATCCGTATACCCTGCAAAAGTCCTTGCCGTGTCCCCTTGATACACAGTTTCGGAACCTGGGTCATTACATTCCTTATTTCGATGATGATCCGAAATCGAGGTTCCTGGATGAAATTGCGTACACAACTGGGGGCGAGGTTAAATCCCCTGTACGGAAGCGTGCGCGAACAGCAACATCGTTAGAGGACGCAAACCAGCGGGATAACGTTGACGAGAAGGATAGCGGGAAGGAGAAGGATGATCGGCCTCTTGGAGAGTTGGGAAAGGTGACGCCGGACGAGTTCTGGGAACGCATGTCGTTCAGGCAGGAATGCGTTGCGGGTGCTGTTACGGGATTCTTTACATTGGTCGTTTCGACCAAAATTCGGACTCAGGACATTGAAGGCGAGGGTCAGTCGAAACCCCAGCCTCAACATGTGGCGCCTTCGCCCTTTGAGCCTCAACCTGGGCAAGTCTCGTCACAGATCAATAAGCGAGTCCTGACTGCGCTGACTACCGGCGTGGAATTCTCTACTGCGGGACGAGCGATCAAGGCTACGGAAACCCTAGAGAGTACGATCAAGCGACTCTGTGAAGGAATTTCGACGATTCTTAACACATCACGTTCACATTCGAGCGGACGAAGTAGCACACCCGAACCAAGGGAGAGGAGCAACTCGAGCTTGGTTGTGCCACCAAGCACTCCACCACGTAATGGACAAAAAGCAGCGCTTGCCGATGTTACACCCAACCCTTTTCCGGAGCCAGTGGCTTCGTTGGAGACGTATCAGTCGCACATATATGGATCGGTGTGTGTAAGCAATCCCATTCCGGAGGCAACGCCTCAAGGTGGTGGTAAAGGGGACAACAAAGAAAGTTCAGAGGTCATAGCTCCGGTTGTGACGGTGCTGACCGCCCGCAAGAAGAAGAAACGAGTGGAATGAGGGTGCTTGGGACTGAATTCTTTTACCTTTTCCTAGGTGGAGCGTGACGGTGAAGTGGGCGAACCGCTCACACCCAATGTGATTTATCACGATCGGGGGGTGAAGGGCGGTGTTGAATATACTCATGCTAGAATGTCTTGTTGATGCACTGTGCATCTCATGAAATGTATAACAACGGTATATATTAAAAAAAGAGTATATATGTATTGAGAAAGTACGGTTCCGGTAGTGCTGGAGTGACGACCGATTGGGGATATTGCCATAGATACGCATGGGCATGTTGGCTTGGTGCCAGGTGGAAGCGCGGTTTCCAGAGACAGGGAGAATTGTGTTGGAGGAGGTGGCTATTTCTGTCACGGTTGCAGGGGCCGTTGGGCTGGACTGCGAAGGAGATGAGTATCAGGGGAAGGTGGTATCTCTGAGGGCAAGAGAGGGTAATCTGATAAGTCAGGGAGGAGAGGGCTGAGAGCATATGACCGAGCAGTTGCATGTGGTGCATTTCTAATAGAAAATGTGGGAGGAAGAAGAAGACTTGTTGCCGTAAGACTACTGGATCCTTGACGGAGGATGATGAGATGAGGTTTGAGAAAGCGGGCTAGGAGGAGCTGGGAGGAAACATCCTGGGATGGCTCATGTATTCTTAGTCTGCCCCACGGTGTCGCTGGACGCTGTCGTGATAATATTGATGTGGGTGGGCTGCAGGAGATCCTGGGAGACCCGGTGCTGGGGCCTTGAATCTCTAGCCGTCCAGCCAAATAATACTAAAATTTAAAAGATATTTCTTGTGCGCTTGTGGTTTCAGCCTGACAGCGGGGCTGATGAGGGCGATGAGATATGTGGGTAATTTGCTGTTGGCAAGTTTTGTAAATTTCCGAAACTGTAATTAACTTCTCCACTCCCTTTCTTCTTCCTCCCACCACCATCTACTAGCCATGTCCACAAACCATGGCAGCGTAGCAACACACGCACAGTCTCTACCCCCCTTTGCACAGGCCTTCAGCAGCCACTCCCTCTCCAATATCTCTCCAAACAACGCCCTGCCCCCAATTCAGTCCTGCATCTCCTCCGACTCCTACCGCGTCGACTCTCCCTCAAACATCCCCCGCTCCCGTCCACCCTCCAATGATAGTTCAGACCAAAAATCAAACAGCAGAAAACGCACTCGCCAGGACATCACGTCTTCTTCACGCGACGACGGCCCCGACGACTCAGAGTGCGTCCTCGTCTCACATACCCTGTCTCTCATACTTTGTCTCTTTTTTCTAAATCACTTCCCTTTCGTAGGCGAGCTTCACCCCGTCTACCACATATCAAACAGGAGCAGCCCCACGATATGTTGGAGCCCTCTTCCCCTCCCTCAGACCAACCCGACGACCACCGAATGCCACTCGACGATCCTGGCGCGCCCCAGCTGGCCGTCTCTACCGCTTCTCCCATGAAAAGGCGGCGGGTCACCGTTAGTGGTCCCCCCCATCCTCTCAATACAGACGTCCGGCCCCCAGTCGACCAGACTAATTCCACTCCTATTTCCCCGGTTGTTATGGGATTCACCATTAATCGGGACAACCCTGCTGCTATGGAACAGGTTAGATCAACAATCTCAGTCAAGCAGAAACAGAAAGCCTTGATTGAACAGCGACGCGGCAGTCAAGCTGTCGGCGGTCCGTCGTCTGCCACTACCTCCAACACAAATCCGCCACAGCCATCATTATCGGAAGAACGCATCTCTGCCCCGGCTTCCAAAAGCACAGCTCTTCCCCGTGCTTCCCGCCGAAGTCCAAATACAAATACAAGCGGCCGCCGCCTAGGTCCCAACCAACCAACTGGCTCCACACGCCCGGGCAGTCCCAGTCCTAGGTTGGTTCCGGCACAACCTCAACTTCATCCTCCCGTGCATAACCCTCCCGCTCCCACTCAGACTCAGACTCTTCCTTTCCCTCCTATCAGTTTTGCTCGCCGTCGCGCTGGCCTTTTAGGCGGTGCGGGCAAGAAAAAGCCCGCGGATATCCTCATCAGCCCTCGGGAGGCGCAATCTCCAGATCAGCTGCAGCCTTCCATCCAAAGTGCCCCGCCCATCCCACACGCTGGACAAGGGGCTTTCCAATCAGGCCGTTTATCAATGGCCCTACCTCGCCTACCCCCCGTCATGGGCGCGACGGATAACATCCGTCGAGTAGCTTCAAACGTTCCCCCGACACCCACGAGGCTATCTCTGCTTCGACCTGCTGCTACGGCTGCACCGATGATATCGGTTTCAGGACGGTCACCGCCTGCAGCCAGTGTTCCTATTGCATCGACCCTTGTGCCACCTACCCCAGCTTCTCTACATCATCCTGGGTATTCTGGCGATAAAACCGCATTCCTGGCCCCCTTTGAAGTTTTCTACGATGCTCTGAATGATTCCAAACAGCTCAAGGCATGGCTTGGCGAACAATTGCAACGGTCAAACTCGCTCGTCCAGAGTTTGACGCAGCAACAGGAGAAGCTGAACGAGACAATTGACGCGGCGGTGGAGAAAAGGGTATCTGGCATGAGGTTGGAAATGGCGGGATTACGTCGTCGCGTTGAGGACCTGGAAGATGCGCTGCGGATTGCCACTTCGGGCCGTCGAGGGAGTGCCGATATGACTGGGGGCTCTGGTCCGCTGAAAGGCAAACAGCCCCTTCGAAATGGCATGAATCCTGGGCCACCGGAATCTTACACTTTCCCTCCTCCTTCCCATGAGCCTCCTCGACACAGAACCGATTCGATTCGCCGTGCACCGTCACCTAGCTGGTCACAAGAACGGGATATCCGTGGGCCTCCTCCAATGCCTCTTCATTCCGGGGACAGCGATAGACATGCATCTCCCTCTTATGATTCTCGGCGGTTGGCAACGGTTTCCGCGAGCCGATTAGACCCCCCGCGCCCCCGTGAGGCAGATTCTCCATCCCACCATCCTCGACCAACTATAAATCTACCATCCCCTCCCCAACCATACAGAGAACATCCCTCGAACCAACCAACACGAGATCATCGAGATCATCATAATCGGCCAATACGAAGTGAGAGAGAATCGCAACAACGGCCCGGGCTCACTCGACAGCCTTCGCACACCGAGGGTGGCAGTAGTCCCAATCTCGTCCCACCCACGCCGTCTTCAGGCTCGTCTCATTCCACTCAGCAGCAGCCGTGTCGAAGGCCAGGCAGTCGCCGGAATTCTGTCGCCATGTCACCTGAGGGACCCAGTGGTGACAGCAGCTAATTTT
The DNA here is from genome assembly GCA_003315915.1 of Macrolepiota dolichaula. Taxonomy (NCBI): domain Eukaryota; kingdom Fungi; phylum Basidiomycota; class Agaricomycetes; order Agaricales; family Agaricaceae; genus Macrolepiota; species Macrolepiota dolichaula. Next base: position 36,284 of record QFDT01001703.1, read on the forward strand.
TTTTTTTCCTTTTTACTGAATATGCCAATTGTTTTTGAGTCTTTGCTGTTGATACAGGGGTTTTCACGCCAATTGTCTATCACAGTCATTTCAAAATCTGTTTTTGGTTTTTGGTTGGTTTTTTTTGGTTGGTTGACGAAACTCGCACGAGATATTGGACGTTGCGCTCACTCTTTACCTTTCGTTCTTCGCTTGTCGTCTCATTCCTCCTGTTATTCCACCCACCCCAAACGCCGCTATCCCTGCGCCTTTCCATTATGATGCAATGAATCTTCGGGCGACATGAAATCCCATGTCGCTGAAGCTATACCAAAACCGGTTTTTTAATGTTAATACTGGTCAGACCAGACGTGTCGCTCATTTATCTCTTGCTCCTTCCACTCATTCATCTAAATTAATCGATTGAAGCGTTACTGTACTCCTTCCGTTCCCTTTTCCGCGGACTTGCTCGTGCGCTGCTCCTTTCGTTTACCGAGTCGCAGTGCCCTGGACTTGCACCTTCCTTTCTCATTTTTGGATTTCACAGTAATATCAGTAATATCTTGGCTGTCCTTCTCTCCTCGCACAATTCGCTTCACTCTCATTTGACTCCTACACACGATATACGAGTCGCCCCCGTTTAAAACCAAGAAGAAATTTTGATTTGCCGTTTTCAATTATGTATTTATTATCCATCTACCGCTTTGTACTGCATATTGGTTTGATTGACAGAAATTCTGATACGCGCTCCCTTGTCTCCATTTCTCTCTCATGCTCCTGTTTCCTGTTCTTTGTTTGAGGGCATCCTGGCATTCTGATACCTTGTTTTTTTTTTCACAGTATGGCGCAAAATAGAACAAATTCATCCACATGTTTGATCCCGTTTATTTTTATCGTAGATGGTACCGGGCGCCATTAGCAAGCTCGGGGATGCCTACAATAAGAAATAAGACGTCGTGGTGTCTGAGATTGTGCGCGCGCCATTTTCGACGTCGCGATAAGTCGTCCTGTTGTCTTGGCACCTTCTGGCGAGCCCTCTACTACGTAGAACGGGAGTCCGCTCGGGTCCTCGGTAAACCTGTTTCAATGAACTTCCTCAGACTGGCGCTATGCCATTGTGGCACGTATTGTGAGGGTGTGTTTCATTCATACGGTAATTGCGGGGAGAAAAGCTATTGTTGTTGCGTGCTTCTCGATAGACCTGCCCATTAATTGATGGTGATGGATCCCTTTTTTTCATTGAAATTCGTGGGTATGAATGGACTTGGAAGAATGCTTCGCGTGGGAGACTTTGCTCGCCCCCCTGCTCGCTTACAAGTAGGATATAGAGCACTCACTCATACTCAGTCAGAGAGAAGATATCAATTGCCTTGTGATCAATCGGGTTGTATGGGTTCGGCACGCTTGGCATTGCGTCTTATTCACCTGTCGCATATGGAACGTGAGGGGCTTGGTATTCTGCGCACAGTGTGTTGTCTCCGGGCAAACATTTTGGAAAGAAGAAAGATGTGTTTCTGTTTGTTCAAACCGGAGCTTGGGAGAAGATCCGAAGAGAGAGTAGGCGTGTGCGTGTGCGTCTGGAACGCACACATCATCAGAGATGGATCAAAGAAGTGGTTTTTTTCCGTCACTCGGGGTGCGGAGAGCTGTGCACCCCCTTGTTGTTGGGGGGGAGGGAAGGTTTTAGGGGTCGATGGCATGAATTGAGTAGTGAGAGATGAGTATTTTTACTCATGTTATGATAATGATGATGATGATGCTTCCAAGTCTGATTTTTCTACGTTTCTGATGATAAGGCTGTGATTACATCGCAATCAACAACTACATACACATATGGATTGATCATCTCTGCTTTGGTATACTACCCCCGGGCCGAAGTAAACTAAACCTGGAGGAGAAAAGAAAAAACTTTAGAAGGTCCGTTTGTGCGGGTGGTGGTGGCGGGGTCTACGGTTTTGTGGAACACATGATTGGGCGTTTGGGAGGGGGGAGGACCATCGTCGAGTTCTTTTGGGTTACCATCTGGAGACTGTATTCGCCAAGATACTCGAAGAGAGATGGCATGGGCTAAGAATAGCCAGCGAGGTTCAGAAGCTCGATCGCCGTTGGGCGTAGCGAGTCGGAGTAGGACTGGTTTTTCTCATCTTTGGAGTCCGAGGTGGTGGCCACCCCTGAAGAGTTCTCAAGCCCCTGATATTACCGTTGACTACTTTTGCCTGATGAGGCTTAGTTGCTGAGATTGCAGTAATCAGTTTTGCGTAGACATGTCGTTGCCTCTTGATGTCTCGAGAGACCCATCATGATTGTGTTCGATATCTGGCGTTCAAACTACGCATGAAATCTCGGCTTCGTTCTATGGCACATTGAGGAACATTATACCTTATCTATGTGTAAGTACTTTTGGCTGGGTGTTGGGATGTTGGAGTCTTCTATGCTAGGTTGGAAAGAAATTGATAATTCCGGGCTCGGGCTTCGTGGGCCAATACAACCCCTGCACTTCGAGAGAAAAGCTAAAGCCGACCTATTCCTATTGTATCATATACACATGGAAGAAGGCATCTTATTCGGGGATAGTCGACACAAAGAAGTGATATGACTTGGACTTGCGCAAAGTGTTGTCACCTAACATCATCGGAACAATTGATCGCGGACTTCCTTCGACTTGAAGCTCGAGAGCTCGAAGCTTCGAATAAAATTGATCCTACGAAAATAAATTCGATATCATTCCTTGTGTTGGAGCCCGTGGAACAAGTTTCACGAGATGCAAGGGTATATTGCATTGCCTAGAGGCTGGAAGAACAGATGACACAACCCTGAAGTTGGGGACTGGGAGGCGGCTTCGTTCTTGTGGAGATTGGGTGTGATGATCCCGGACGACCGCCCAGTGTCTACTTTGAAATGATCGACGTCGGGTCGGAGGAGAGGTGATTTGCGGTTCTTCGGGAATTACGCATAACCGGTGAAGACACCGTTCCCGAATCAGTTCCTGTTCTCGGTTGAGCTACGGGGTATGCTGAGTATGATGGATCTACTGAGAACCGGTCGGCAGATCGAGACTGAGGCTGTTTTGAAAATCTATTCACGATGGAAGTATAGTAGAGAATATCTAATAATTGGTTCGAAGTACTATTGGATTGCGAGAGTGTCTACACTTATGATCACATCAGTTCAGCTTATCGCGTACATAGGAATAAGTGTTCTTATCTTGTACGTTTTCCCGCGGCGGGTCTGAGAAGGCCTGGGGGTTGAGAACTTGCGAAATAAGCTCGGGGGTTCCTCAGACGCATTCTGGATCATCCACTGTCAATAGTTTTGTCATAAAGACGCATACGCGGCCCTTGGTGTGCCATCGTCTTCTACTCCATTCGGGGGAGCTGTCTCAATGGATAGGACACTGTTAGCGGCATCAGCACCGGGATATCCGCCCTTCATTATGCTATCCACCAGGATAATCACGTGCATGACTAGAAGTGATATTCTAGTGACACTATAGCATAAATACATCCCCGCCGAAGTGGGGCCTCAGTCTAGAATATGTTCTCCGCGCCCTAACAATGGGGTTTCTGATTACTGAGTCTAATAACATTGTAAGCCCCGCAGGTTTAACATACAGGTTTTGACAACTGGCGGACAGCCATCGAGTAACGTACTTGAGCATTTATCTCTAGAAATGGGACAAACAAGGTAGTAGTTAAATCTCTCCCCTCCCTTGCATATGCGTCCCGCCGTTCCTTGACCTCAGTGGATTTTTGTTCACCGTGATTACTTACGACTTGCATCTTGCAAATACCCCATGGCCTGGATGGTCCCAATAATCTGACCATTATAAAAAGGTGTTTCTCCGCATTGTACTATAGTATGTTTCTTTTTTCGCTTACTCTCACGCAGGTACTGGGGTGAGTTTATTGTACTTAAGGTTTTCTACAGGTGCATAAATACACCTTCAGTTCGTCCGCCCGAACGTTGATTTAAGATTTTCTACAATGTTTTCCTCGTTCTCAAATACCATGCGACTAGTATATCATCAGTTAGGACAAACGAGGGGTGCGAGACAAGTCGACGTTTCTGGTTGGGAAGGCAGCCAATGACCCGTTTGTGGTTTGTTGAGACAGGGGCCATTCCTAAAAAGGAAGGGTAGGATCGTGGGAAAAGCATCATACGAATTTTGAGGCCGTTCTGGGTGTATGAGTGTCAAGACACCATGAACGTCGGTCGGGTAATCTCCTCCTCACGGTCGTTTGCTCGCGGTTATGCAACCAAGCATGCCAGTAAATTTCCCCGTCCAAAACCTGGTACTGCGGAACGCCCAGCGTACCACGCGCCAGACCCACTGGTCAACAACCCCAAGGCGACCGTCACAACACTCGAGGACGAGAACTTGACCTTCATTCACCGACCACCTCCCTCAGCTGCCACACCGCACTCATATACCACTGCCCCTGCGTCGCCGCTCCTTGCTAGTCTAGTCACGCCCTCAGAGGGACCACTACCACCATTCGCTAGACCAGGAATGCAAAAGCAGATACCGGAACGTGCATCAGACGAGGTTGTCGCGAAGATTCGCGAGTTGCGCGCGAATGAACCGGAGAAACATTCCAGAGGAGAGTTGGCAAGGATGTTCAACGTGACACGGGCGTTTGTGTCAATGGTTGCACCTTTGAAAGTGAAGAAACGGAAAGAGATCGTGAGAAGGACGGAGGCGGAACATGCGGAGGCACGCTCCAAATGGAGTGAAAGACATTCGCTGGTGCAGGCTATTCGCAGGAAGAGACGCGAAATGTGGTGAAGGATATATTGGATGTTATAATCTCAGATTGACTGCTTATTTGTTATTTTGGCTATCACAATCCTAATAATGCAGCACTAGACGGGAGCACTCCTTCCGCGATTGTTCACGGAGTCCCGGTGGCTGGGAAGTCAAAATATAATTCTAATATGTCGGAGCGAGCCAAGCAGTCCGTGCTTGACTGGTTGAAACTTTCATCCTGTGTCCTAATTCACATGTCCTTCCGAAATTAGTATTCGATCGACCTCTGTCCACTCCTTACCGGTCAACTATAAATCCATCTCTTGACTCACCTCGCCCCTTGGTCCTCTCCTGTCTGCAACATGTCTCTTTCTACTATCAGTCCTGCAGTCTCCCCCCGTCTCCCTCCGTATCTCTTCACTACTGATCATCGCCAGCGATGCCTGGTCCAACTCCGAAGCAAGACCACCCCTCTCGAGAAATACATCTATCTCAATGGCCTTAAGGAACGCGACTCCAATCTCTTTTATGAGGTCCTCCTTGCCAATTTGCTTGAGATTATCCCAATTCTTTATACCCCAACTGTTAGCCTCAATTCCTCAAATTCTATTTTATCCTCATAGCTGATTTTCGTCACAGGTTGGTGATGCGTGTTCTAATTACTCGCACATTTGGAGGCGGCCAGAAGGCCTCTATGTGTCTATTGAGAATAAGGGCCATATTCGAGACATCCTCCGCACATGGCATACTGGCTCTGCGGCCAGAATTGCGGTCGTAACCGATGGTAAGACTCCTTTGTTAATTCATAATCTCTTCTCGGGCTAACCTCATGCCGGGGTATAGGCTCCCGCATCCTTGGCCTAGGTGACCTCGGTGCCAATGGCCTCCCAATTTCTATTGGAAAGCTGTAAGAGACTGTTCCCATTTTGACGATGACGCATTTGTTGATCCAACCTCATTAGGGATCTATACATTGCCGGCGCCGGTATTAAACCGCTCACCACTGTCCCTATATGTCTTGACTTGGGTACCAATACCCAAAAGTTCCTCGATGACCCCCTTTACTTGGGCGTGCGCCGCAAGCGTCCCGATACCAAAGAGGTCAGAGTAGACATTTTTAGACAAGTTATTAGTGTTTGATCCGTTCTTTCTTTACAGATGGATGCATTTATGCAGGAATTCATTGACGCCATGAAGGAGGTCTTCCCAGAACTTCTCGTTCAGTTTGAAGACTTTTCTACGGACAACGCATTCAGGTACCTGGACCTATTCAGGTCAAAGTATCGCGTGTTCAACGACGATGTGGGTGTTATAACCAGTCCAGCATTCTATTCATGATCTCATTTCGATCTTCGCGTGTGCAGATCCAGGGAACTGGTAAGACTTTCGAGCTCGCGAGCGGGAATATCTTGGCGATTCTCATCTCTATTTAGGCGCCGTCGTTCTTTCCGGCTTCATTAACGCCGCAAAGCTCTCCTCGCAGGCCGCAGGCACCCGGCTAGAAGACCAACGCATCCTATTTTTCGGAGCTGGTTCCGCTGGCATTGGCGTTGCCAAGCAGCTCATGTCTTTCTTCACTCTCCTCGGATTGACCGAGGAGGAAGCGAAGAAAAGGATTTACGTCAGTATAATCTAATCTAAATACCTCATTAGTTATTCTGATAATTTCTGCAGACTGTAGATTCCAAGGGACTCATCACCGCGGATAGGAAGGGCTTGCAAGAGCACAAGATATGTTCGTTCATCCTCGTCAACCGGCTTTATTGTACCCTGCTCACGTTGTGGAATCAGATTTCGCCCGTACTGACTATAACGGACCCCCTTTGACCAATTTGGTCGACATCATCAATTATGTCAAGCCTACTGCTCTTCTCGGTCTCAGCACCATCCGGGTCAGTTGTGTTTCCTTGACATAATGTCCGTGAAGATTTATCGCCCAATAGAATGCTTTCTCGGAAGAGGTGGTGAGGCTTATGTCCTTCCTAAACAAACGTCCCATCATCTTCCCCCTTTCCAATCCTGTATCTCTGTGTGAGGTCGACTACGCCGATGCTGTAAAATGGTTTGTCTCCTCATCTTGATCCACATGTAGTCGCTGATTTTATTTTTTAGGACCAACGGCTCTGCTGTTTTTGCCTCCGGCAGCCCTTATAAACCCACCGAGGTTGAGGGTAAAACATACGAGCCAGGTCAGGGCAATAACATGTATGTTTTCCCCGGCCTCGGGTTGGGCACAATCCTCTCCAAGGCGAGGCACGTTACAGATTCGATGGTCGAGCAGGCATCCATTGCCCTTTCTGCCTCCCTGACGCAGGAGGAGAAGGATGCTGATTTAGTTTATCCTCGCCTTATCCGTATTCGTGATATTTCTGCTCAAATCGCTCTCGCTGTTGTTCGTGCCGCTCAGAAGGATGTGAGTTTACTGTATTTAATCGCAATGCATATACTAATAAATGATCTCGACTTCCAGGGTGTCGATGAGAATGCTGTCTTCCGCAGCCTGTCCGACGATGCCCTCTTGGAGGCTATCAAGTCCAAGCAATGGCAACCCGTTGCCCAGCCCCCTCCACGTCTGTAGTGTCCCCCTTCGCATGGAACCCCTACTGTCTAGATATTGCTCGACTTCATATGCCCTAACCATCCTATTTTCTCTTCCGGTCTATCGCCTGTTTTTACTTCCTCTATGCTGTCATCATTCTCATGCATCCATTGTTGTCTCAATGTCAAGAATACTATCAACTCGTACATTATCGATACTTGTATATCTGACGCTTTTGTTCCTTGCTGCCGCCTCAATGATATCTCTTTGACCTCTCCATTGCGCAACGATATACCGATGGTTGACGCCCTTGAGAGCCGGAAGACACGTTACGCTTCCACAAGCACCTGTCTGGGGCATTGGAAAGAGATAGATGACTTCCTTAACTCTAGAATGGAGGAGTGCCATACTACACATGACACAAGGTTCATGAGTGGTGAAGAGTGTCAGTGACGTTAAGAGGTAGTTCGACCCCGTTTGTGACAAAGCTGAACCATCGGCATTGACATTATCCTGTGATACTGGGGTAACCGGTTCAGCATCCCCATTTGATATTGCTGAGGTTGCCTGATAATCAGCCATTTTACGAATGGCGTTGATTACCGCATGACGAAGTGGGTGGTTCGCGGACTTTCGCGTATCGTGTGCCGTGTATTCCTTCGGAGTTCCTTGCGGTAAATCCTGCATTCCCGCAGATGGTGCTTCTTCGTAAGGAGTAGGGATGTGCGCAGCAATGGGAAGCTATGGTCGGGGAATTCAGGGAGAGGAGAATTCGAGGGGTCAAGTCAGGAACGTGTCGAATGATGGGAGGAAGTGAACAAAAATGTCCATGGATGATTGATAATAGCGAGAGATTGACGCAGGAGATCGGAGACCCACCTCATTATTTTGACTTGCTTCGACCGCAGCTTGAATTGTCTTCTGCATGGCTTGCCATGCCCAGGATGCCTTCCCACGACTCCAAATTTCTGGCTCGTCTTTCCGACGTGGAGTGTATGTTGTGGGCCAGAGGGCTGTTTTTAGATTTAATTGAATAGGCGTGAGGGCAGACGAAGTTGGGACTGTGTGAAGGTATGGGAGCGGGAGGTTGAGATCTTCTGGTAGAGTCGGTGGTGCAAGCGGGAAGGCGCTTTGTGGTGCGATGAGGAAGGTGGCTATGTTATCTTTTTTGCGGATGCGTTTTAGATGGGCGAGGTCGGGTGCGTCGAGACCTGCTCGTTTCAGCCATCTGGGAGGGTGTTTTCAATTGATACGAAAATAGGGGTAAAGGAAAAATATACTTGAGGAGGGTTGTGATTATTTTTTGGTCAGGCACGTCAACTACCCATGCTTGAGCTTTTGAGAGAAAGCACCTGAGAGAAGTATCTACAATAATGGGAAGGGAATTGCGTACTGGTTCGAACTGTATCTGGTTCTTCTTCTTCGGGGGGTATCTTGTATCTCGTAAATGGTAGATCTTCTTCGGAAACAACTTCATCTGGGTTGCCCCTTGCGAATGGATTAATTGGAGACGGTGACTCCACTGATTCGTCATAGTCGACTCCTGATAGGCCACCCCACCCATCATCGTGGTCTTCTTGAAATATTCCACCAACATTACTCTTGGTCATGGCGCCCATTGGGGAGAACCATAGGTTGTGGCCATAGAATATACAGAGTTCTTCTCCTGGCTCAATGTCTCGAGTTGTAAGGTAGCGGATCGAGTCGGTGGATGTGTCAAGAGTAAAAGAGACGTTTGGAGGGTCTGTGTGGTTGAACAATGAACCTGAAGGTGATATCTTGTAAGTAAATTTATGCTTTTAAGCAGTTTTGAACGCGCACCAATTCCTAAAGCGAGGGCCATCCGACCATCTGGCCAGACGAAGGTGTAGTGGTCTAGAATGGTATGTTTTCCTGAAGAAAGTGCCTCATGAGAATGCTGGTATTGCAAATTGAGAATAAAGCCAAAAAACTACCATGATTCTCATATTCTGATTTAGAGAAAAATAGTACGGGGCTGATTTCGATTATGGTATTTCGTGGTATTGCTTTCGATGCTGCCGGAGGCTCTTAGGAAGCAGAAAGAAATAGTGACAGGTCAACACTGACAATAGACTCCTCTTCCTTTTCCCTGAGATACTTTAATTGTACATCCTACTGTGTTTAGGTGCTGAGGACCCGGAGAAAGCTCAGCAGCGTCTGACATAGACGAGAGAGAGATTAGATTTTCAGACCTGATCCGGGCCGAAGTGATCATTGATGCGCTTCTGTAACAGACACGTCTCAACAAAACGTGCGCCAATCGTTGAATACGCTTTTCTACTCTTCTCCCCTATGCCTCTTACACGGTCACCGTGTTAATCATTCGAAAGAGAGTATTGTGGCACCAAAATGTCAGCGATGGCGATTAAACCTAGGCCCCTGCCAACGGTTCTACTCGTTGGACTGGTCCCAGTAGCAGCCTGGTTTCTTGCAAGGCCATTATTAGATCCTATACCTCCTTTACCAGCACTATATGCATCATTGGGGATGTCCATATTTGCCTTCCTGGCGACAATTCATCTGGTCCCGCGTTTGGGTTCTGTCTTCATTGCGGCCAACCTGAAGGGACGTGACCTACTCAAGATCTACAATGACCCAATGTACGTGGTTTACTGTGGTAGTAGTATATGAGTTTTCTGAATCGTCTATAGTCCAGAGAGCATGGGCCTTGTATGCGCCGCGATCTATATATCGGGGTTGATGCTCTTCATCCCATTCGCGTTCTCGACTTCCATTATGCATCGCGCGAATATCACTGTACCACCGGAGGGTATCAATGTGGTTGATTTCCCTCTTTACCAGGTGCGCAGGTCTCGGTGGAGGGTGTCCATTTCTAACTGAGAATCATAGCTTTCCGTCTATCTTTCCTCCCTCCTATCGCTGTTAACGGCCACTATGCTAGGCTTCCTCGACGACGTTTTCGACATTCGATGGAGGCATAAATTGCCAATACCCATAATTGCCTCTATCCCCCTTTTAATGGTTTATTATGCAGAGCGGGGTAATACTCACGTTGTTGTGCCGTTGCCTCTGAGGTCTATCCTTGGCACACTTGTCAATCTTGGTGAGATACTGTGCAATGGTACTACTGAACAAACTAATTGTTGGTATAGGGCCCTTGTATTATATTTACATGTCCTTGCTGTCAACCTTCGCGACCAACAGCATCAACATCCTTGCTGGCATTAATGGTTCTGAAGTCAGCCAGGCGCTCATTATTGGACTATCTGTCATACTAAATGACCTTCTTTATCTTCCCTGGCCTATCGACTTCCGAGTACCTCTCCATCTTCTCGGCAACAGAGCCGAGGTTGAGGTTGGAGGTATCTGGAGTGCTGGCATGTCGTATGGAAGCCGTGAACTGGTCGAACGACACTTGTTTAGCCTGTATTTCATGCTTCCGCTCGTTGCGGTTTGCGTCGGTTTCATGTATCACAATTGGTATGATTCTTTTGTTGTTCTAGATGAATCGAGCTCAAGGGTCGCAGGTACCCAGCGCGTGCTTTCCCTGGTGACACGTTTTGCTACGTCACCGGAATGGCATTTGCAGTCATTGGAATACAAGCCCACTTCTCCAAAACGCTCTTGCTATTCTTCATACCCCAAATCTTCAACTTTTTGCTCTCCTGTCCGCAATTGTTCGGTCTTGTCCCGTGCCCCCGGCATAGGGTACCAAGGTATGCCAGTTTCGCAATTAGTTTTGCAGTTAAACATATGACATGGCTTTCAATAGATTCGACCCAGATACGAACCTCCTATTCCCTTCCAAAACAGTTTTTGAGAAACCACCATCATCTCTCACAACTTATGTTCTCCGCATTCTTGCTGCTGTTGGCTTAACACAGCTCACGGTCCACCCCACAAGTGGTATAATTTTGGAAGTAACGAACTTAACTATCTTGAATTTCTTCCTCGTTCGCTTTGGTCCTATGCATGAGAAAAGGCTGGTTCAAGTTTTGATGTGCTCTCAGGTTCGTGAAAACGCGGTATTCTTGGTCATTCACCGGATCATTAATATTCCCTGTGGTATGCAACAGATTGCTGGAAGTGTGGTGGCGTTCGTCATTCGTTACGGTCTAGCTAGTCTAGTGTATGATGGTGATCGACGTTAATAATGGCTGAGTATAAGAATGGCTCGATTAGAATAGACGTCCAATTCTTGAGACAATGATCCACTCCGGGGTCAGGGGTCCGGGAGATTTGTTATGGACCGCTTAGAGTTGCTCATGGTCGCTAACTCGGCTTGGTTGGGAGAGACGTTGCATTAAAGTTGGGCAGCTAACGACGGTACCGCAGAAAATCCGCATTAATCCGCGCCGATCATGCGGAGGGGGTACGATGTTAGCTGTACCGAGGAGATAATGCGTATATAGAGGACTGCACGAAAGCAGACACGAGGACGCCAG
>QFDT01001704.1:0-22022 GCA_003315915.1 Macrolepiota dolichaula
TCCCGCTCGAGCCACACAAGCTTACTGGTAAATTGTCAATGAAGAACTTCATGGTGTTGTTCAATTCTTTAGACCGGATATGTTTCAGCGACGTTCGTAAATTTATAGAAATAGAGATAATACAGGAGAGTAGGACTGGGAGAATCAGACGCGTTACTGTTCCAAGGAATATGAGCAAGTCATAAGTGTCACGCGTCTCTTTGACGCGTTGACGTCACATGCGAATTTCCATCAAAACACCTTGGGCCTCTGGTCTTTTGGGGTTATATACCCAATTCTGTTTTCGTTGAATTTACTCTCTGCTAGTCGGTCCTTCTAAACCAAAAACCAAAAACTAGTACAATCATATATGGGTCCGTCATCATATCCGCTAAATAAGCCGACAAGTCCGTAAAAAAACCGTAAACGACATCATCCTTCGTCTAAGATACAGCAAAATCAAAGCAATCATAGTCATTCATGAAATTCAGAGTGGTGAAACTATTAGGCAGTCCCTTGACTATTCCGGTCAGGCACGAAGCCTTGACCGACCTGTTGCACAATTTGGGCAAGTGACCTGTGATATGTTAGAATACACACTAAGATTCGAGTAAGGGATTGAAACTTACGCAGTATCCTGGTTGCCATAACCGTCGTTTGGCGAGACACCTGAAGTTGTGGGCACATTCGATATTGGTGATGAATTTGAAGAATCAGAAATCGGTGAGATGATAGTTCCAGGTTGCGTTGTGAGATTAGGTTGCGTCCACTGGTTAAGAGTAAGAAAATTGCGTGTGTTATAAACAGGTACAATGACATACCTGGTATTGAATCATGCCCTGGATACCATCGAGAACACCAGCTGAGTAACATCATCAGCAGGTGATATTTAAATGAGACTGGGAAATTTCATACCCCGAAGCCATTGTGAGAATGCATCAGTCTGTTGATCTTGAGTTGCGAACGGTTGCTGCGTAGGTCCGACTGCGGCTGCAAACCTTTCAACACCAAATCGAGGATAGCGGACGAAAGGACTCACAGCCTGTGTCAGCGGTGAAAGGCGCGACCGATGAATTGAACGGCACAAAGTCCTGAGCATTATTTTGCGTCACAAGACCCATACCAGACATGGTCACTGGCTTGCCAAAGCTGTAAGCTAGAGTGAGTCTTGGGGAAACGGGCAATAAGCATAAGGACTAACAGACGACCTGTGTCAGCGTGCGACCTAATCCATTGCAACCCTTGTTGGACGGTATTGTTGAAAGGTGGCAAGTTAGGGTCATCCGTTCCGTAGTTGTTTTGGTCAGGGAATAACATGAAACTGCTCAGTCCGATGTTGGGAATGTTGATGATGTCTTCGCTATCAACACCTGCAGATCCATCAAAGGCAGATCCCATCCCAACATCTTGCTGCCGACGAGTGGCTAGTTTAAACCATCAGCCTCACATCGAGCAAATAGATTCTCAGTTGACCTACGGGTGGACACCCAACGACCACGAATTCGGATACCTTCTTCGGTCTGTCCAGATTTCTTGGCCAAAGCTCTTGTCTTTTTGAAAGCTTCCTTGCGCTCTTTGAGAATCCGCTCCCTGGTTAGGGGTAAGGCCTTGCTGCGCCTGGTTCCGGCGACAGGAGAAGGGCGAGGACTGGGAGGAACTATACGAGGGAAGAGCTTAGGACAGCCCGTACAAAAGAACCCTTGGTGTCTAACATACAATCAATGCATGATGAATGTGAGAATCATGGAGTAAACTCACCCAGATGCAACGATATGGTTCGGGTCGAGCTTCTTCACATGTTTCGCAAGAACGTCGTGCCAGCGGGTAACATTCTGTGGAAGACATCCGGCAGATGCATTTATAGACGAGCTGCATCTGAGTACGGATCCTGATTAGTTGAGATGGCCAACTGAAGGAATCATGATCTAACCTAGGATCATTTGCCAATTCCCTGTTAATATGTTATTATATAAGATTTCTTCGGTAGGTTTGCAGGATCACATACCAGGCCAGTACATTGGGATGCTTTGAGTAACGGGTGACAACATGATTGGTATAATTTTGGAACGCGTCGATCAGTGTCTGATTGGTGAAGAACTGATCGTGCTCTTGAGGCCCACCAAACTGTCGGACATAGAAATCCATACCGCCTTTACAAAACCATCAAGACAAGACATGGATCAAGTACAATTAACGAACCGTAATCATTGCTCAAGGTATTCCTCGGGAGGGTGTTGTTGGTTCCTGGCGTAACGTCACGTGTACCGAATCGGAAAGCACTGAGAGGATCGGTGACATTGATATTGTCAGTTAATGGACGAGGATTCCAGTTATTCGTGAGTGAAAGCAGAACGTAAAGTCCGTGATTTTGAGCAAACTCCATGACCTTGTCGAGTTTCTGAAGCCCATTGGTGCCGTTATTGATGATGGCCGTGCCGTTCTGAATTGTTTGGAACCAGGTACCATTTTCCGGGATGGTATCAACATCTGATGGGCGCGATGTTGCCGCATGAGCGTGTTCCTCAGCGTGAATACGGGGGGTCATACGCACCGTTAAACGCCCAAGTTCTCACTGCATTGAACCCTGCCTGCGAAATGTTAGCCAGAGTGGCGTTAATGTCCTCATCCGAGTTGAGTGAAGCCAGCCAGTATGCGGTAGTGCCTATGTAGTTGAACTGACTTTGGGGAAAGTCAGAGCGGGCACAAGACGCGAATGGGTGGACTTGCCTTCCATTGACCATCAGCTGTGGACCCTGCTGTGTTACGAAGTGGCTCTTCTCATCATTATTGCGCTTTGTGGTGGAGGTTGAGCGGGCGAGGGCGTTGAGGGAGAAGAGAGAGAAGAGAAGCGGCCAGTACGAGAGGACGCGCATGGTGTCCTGCGGGGGGCTGAGGGCAAGGGGCAGAAGTTGGGCATGGTGCGATTATAAAGGGGAGGGGAAAAGACGCCTTCTAGGGTTGCAATTTGTGACAAACAAGCAGTGCATCAGGAATTATTCGGAAGTCGGCTCCCACTGAACAGAGTTGATAATGTGCTAAGCTTAGCAGCATCATACAGGGAAGCCATTATTTTGACAGATAAACGCCCGTCACCGCATTCCCGATGAGGTAACTGTCACACTCACTTCGCGTCATCTCGTGACCCCCGCAACCCAGCCACAGCGCTCTCTCCGGAGGTCCTCATGCAATCCCTTGTTGCCCGCTATTCACCACGGCCAGGGCTACGACCATGCACCACTACGCTCGCACGCACATGTCGTTTCCAGTCCACAAAAAGTCCCCGTAGTGCCTGGAAACAGGCCATTACTCTCGATTCACCCGTTTTGGTTCAGGAGAACTTTCCCAAACACTTTGTGTTTGTATTGGACGTTGGGAGGCGTTTCATCAAATTCTCATTCATAGGTTTTGCCCTACTTGGTCTTACAGTTGGGGGTGCTTATGAGGGCACTCACATCTGGGCAGAAAGGAATGGCCTTGCACCAGAACATGATCAAGAAGTGAAGAAATGGCAATGGGAGTCCGACGCAGACAAATGGACAGGTGACCCGTTAAACGGCGGTACAGACCCAGGTCTAGGGTTCAAAGGTCGCCACCTTGTTCGTGCCGCATGGATGGCATACACTTGGGGCATTGGTCATACCACCACGGCCATCGGAACTCAAGATCAACGCGGTTCAGGTCTCGCTGGACCATCGGGAATCAAAGTCATTAACCCGCAGCTTCAGCGTACAGAAGACTTCCTGCATGCAGCCATACGACTCGCAGAGTCCTCCCCCGATAAACTCTATCCTCATACATTGCCCCAGCTTTTCACCCTTCATGGAATGACTCTGGAAAAGCTTGGCAATGACTTTTTACTCGAAGCCAAGTCTGAGTTTCAACGGGCCTGGGCTGGTCTTGATGCTCAGGGCTTAGATTCCGCCCGCCTTGCGCTTAAACTCGGGGATATCGACTCCCGTTTGGGGTCAGGATCCCAAGCGCTCGAGTGGTGGACACGTGCGCTCCACCTTGTTAGTGGAAGTTCCTCTCAACAACATACACATGAGCCGAAAGACCTGGTGCCGGAACGCCCGCCAGATTCCCCCCTTGCCCAGAGATTACTATCATCAATTCTTGTATCACTTTCTACCTTTTATGCTAAATCGGGGCAATATCACAAGGCCGAATCAATCGAAGAGCGCGCTCTCGCCCTTCTTCGTACCATTCGTCCCCCAGATTCTTTGGCATCAGCAACCCCGCCACAAGCACTCCACGCCCTGTTTCTCTTACAACGCTCATCCATCCTTTCGGTCCACCTGGCCGAGGTCCTGTATGCTCAGCGCTCCCCTGCCATTACGTCGATGCAATGGTTGACTTCTGCAGCAGAATCTTCCGAACGCGTTGCCCGGGCTCTTACAGGGCTTGCCCTCGTTAATTCTGATGAATTCCATGCTAAAAATCCGCTGCCCCACCCTCTAGAAGAGCGTCTGCTGACTTCGTACTCATCTTCTCGAAGCATGAAGCCCGTGGCTGAAGGCTTGTTGCGTGATGCCCGTCGCACAGCTGCCGAAGCGTGGAATTTGATGGGTGTACTCCATGAGGCGAGGGAAAATGCAAAATCTGCACTTGATTGTTTTGAGCGTGCCATCGAATGGGCTGGTTCTCCGTCGTCCGAGGCTGATGGAGGAAAGGAAGCAGCAGAAGGTATTCCTGAATCAGACTGGCAAGTGTTTTGGAGTAATTACCAACGGGTTAAACGTCAGAGAGAGGGTGAGCAGCAATGAAGAAAGTGCCGCTGTCATCTCACTTCACCTTTGACACTCCTATGTATGCATTTCGGCCACCATCGGCCTCGAGTAGCTATCTCTCTTGACCGTCAGAGTGTGAGAAGCTTAAATATCACATCACATCTAATATCTAATATTAACTTGTCAAAAATCACCGAAGACATTGCATATGGTTGAATGAATGGAAGCATCGTTTAATATGGCCAAGTGCCGGACTGATGGTGTTCCTGTTCGCACAGACAATAAAGCGTTAGGGAAAGGTTCGGGTTCGAGGATATCGAGGATATGGTGGAGAGATGTGCTTGGGATATGAAATCACGTGCGAGTTTCGAGGTGAGGGGTCATCTGGTCTTCACACTGCGTGTCATTTCCTGTCGTCGAGATGCTCCGTTTTGGGAAGACTGTTCTGATCGACTTGGGCTGTCTCCGATTGCAGGTACATCGATATCGACTTGCTCAGCACAAGCCCCCCTATCCTGACCTCCGGACCAGAACCATGGCTTCAGTTGCTCTCAACAACGAGCGCTTCCTCGCTGACCGCGCAGCCCCTCTATGTGGCTTGGACGTCGCCAAATCCTTTGCTCAGCTCAGGTCCGTGCCTCCCCCCGCTCAGATCGTGGAATTGGTACTTAATATATGCTAGTTCTCAGGAAAAGAAGTATACTCATTTCCTAAATATCGCCTCATGGGCTGGTGCTCGTATCATCCAAGGTCACTAGTCCCATCACCCTTATCTAGAGACGCTCAGCGGGTAGAACAGGACAATGGACTCCACATGCAACTGAGCTCTACGACTTGCTTATCCTCATTTTCAGCAATAATGATGGGACCAAGCTCGGTAACCTCGAGGCATTACGTATCGCCTCCGGACTCACCACTGTGCAATGGGACGACTTGCTGCAGTATACCACTCAGGTATATGCCCCATGCCATATTTTCTCCTGCGCACATCTCATGTCTGCAAAAGGTTTTGAGCAACCTTGCCAACTACAAGTCTTTCGGTTTTACCAAGATCATCCCACGACTTCCAGCGGAAAAGTTTGAAGCAGTTGTCCAGAACTCTGTTAACAAGGATAAAGCAGGCATTCTTTGGGATAAGGTAACGGTCGTCACGGTTTGTGTCGTGTGCCGGCGGCTACTGAGGTTTTCACTTTAGCTCAAGGAACATATATATTCGAATTCTCCCGAAGCCAGTCTATTTATTGGCAAGCGGAGCCTCGGACATGTGTCAAACTATTACATTGGTGAGGTAATCGACGATGAAGAGGTGGCTGCGGTTCAGACGGCTGCTGAGAAGCTCGACATTGACGTATTGAATACTCGGTACGTTGTTGAGAAGGACGCAGTACAGCGTCTCTTGATTATATGCATAGTGTGGTTAAGAATGGTCCCGGTGACTATATCCTTCGAGTTGCATCGGCCAAGGCTGGCCCCTCTACTACACATGAAATCGATCTCAACGGAAAGAAAGCTCAGCTCAGGGTTGAATATGGTGATTTCTCACAAGTTCTGAGGAAAGTGAGCGAAGCATTGCAAGAGGCAAGAACGACACCCTTTACTAGTGTATATGCTATTCACATGTGCTACACTAGGCAAAGAAATATGCCGCAAACGAACACCAAGCAAACATGATCGAGGGTTACACCAAGTCGTAAGTGCTATTGGCCCACACTAATTGAAGTGGAGCTCAGGGGAGTAGGTTCGAAACCGGTTCCATCAAGGACCATAAGGAAGCCTCAAAGGAGTGGGTCAAGGACGTTGGACCAGTTGTTGAGTCTTACATTGGGGTGAGACCTTGAGATTTTCTCAAAGTCGATCAATTGACACGTTCCATCACGAAGTTCATTGAAACATATGTGGATCCTTATGGGGGGCGTGCCGAGTGGGAAGGTGACATGATTGTTCGTCTTCAGAGAAACAAACTAGCTCATCACTTAACAGGATTCACTGCGATCGTAAACAAGGAACTTAGTGCCAAATATGAGATTCTAGTGAACAAAGCGCCCGAACTCATCAAAGTCCTGCCCTGGGGCAAAAATTTTGAGGTTGACGTGTTCAGGAAGCCCGATTTCACGGCCTTGGAAGTTGTGAATTTTGCAACGGGAGGTATATTGCTTTGTTATCGCTGATTCGCAACTTCCATACTGAGGATCTCTTCAGGTATTCCTGCCGGCATTAACGTAGGCCTCAAATCTCTCCACCACGCTCATCCTAGAGGCTGACTGTCGTTCTATATTCGAACAGATTCCTGTCAGTATTTTCCTACGATACATGTAACCCCTACTGACTCAATTCCCAGAACTACTATGATATCCGAGAATCGACAGGCTTCAAGAACGTATCGCTCGCGGTGAGTGGGGATCGATTCTGACCTGATAGTGTAGAAAATATACTCACATCAAACTAGAATATTCTGGCTGCGAAAGCACCGAGTGAGAACCCAGATGAAGGCTCCTAACACTATTGACCATATATTTAGACGAGGAGCTTACCTTCATCCATCCTGATGACGTTGACCTGTATAATACCTGGGACAACCGAGCGTTTGAATTACAAGTCGCCAACCACGAGCTGCTGGGCCACGGTTCAGGCAAGCAGTTTGAAGAGTATCAAGATGGAACCAAGAACTTTGACCCTGAAAAGGTACTTGAGAACGATCATCGTTGCCTCAGGCCTCAATATAACTTACACATGATCTCTATTGATTCACAGGTCATCAATCCCCTTACTGGCAAACCGATGTGCGCCGAATCTGATTCATACATGGTCTATCAGTCCATGCATTAACCACGCACCTGAACCCCAGCACATCTTGGTACAAACCCGGCCAAACCCCTGGTTCTGTGCTCGGTGAAGTGTCTTCCTCTATGGAGGAATGTCGCGCCAAGACAGTTGCACTCTACCGTAAGTCTGGTTCAACCGCGGATTTATGGCTCTGGGGTCATCTCAATGTGGCGGCTAGTCGTTAGCGAACCCGAAATTCTAAAAATATTCAATGTATGCTACCATCACTATCGTTTTCAAGGTTTGGACTCACATTTTGTTTATTTTGCCCCAGTATACCGACAAGAAAGAGGTCGAGGATATCCAATACATCACGTTTTTGCTTATGGCAAGAGCTGGTCTTCGTGCCCTCGAATTCTATGACCCTGTGAACAAGAAACATGGTCAAGCCCACATGCAAGCTAGGTAGGCAATACAATGCGAATAGACTGACAAAAATACTCATAGAACCCATTACCCACAGACTCGGTATCACGCAACACCTCATTCGCTCCGGCATCGCGCGGTTGGAAGAAGTTCACGATGCCAGTGGTGCTCTCGTGAACCTTTACGTTCGAGTGAGTGATGCACAGGAACGGTAAAAGACACATGTCGATTGACCGATTACTTCGCGGCATCCTCGGCTACGATCAGGTTGACAGAGACCTCGTTTTGACAAAAGGCAGGGAGGTTGCTGGCAGGCTTCTTATTGAACTCCAGGTTCGGAAGAGCACAGCTGACGGTCCTGGGGCGCGCGAGTTCTACAACACTCTGACTAAACCAATTGACGGATGGGAGGGTGATATAAGGAACATTGTACTGGCGAAGAAACAGGTTTGGAAATTTCGTGGCTACCGATGACTTCTTTCCGGTGACATCTCGTGTTATTCCTTTCACAGCCCCGCAAAATCTTTGTCCAACCCAACACTTTCCTGGTGGATAACGAAGTCCAATTCAAAGAATACCCTCTGACCCCTGCAGGTGCTATTGAAAGTTTCATTGAGCGTAATCTCTGAGGGAATTGGTTTGGAAATTACGGCAACAAGGATCTAGAATGTAAAAGGAATGCTATAATCCGGATGAGTCCGTGTGTGTATGTAAAGGGTACTGCTCTAAATGCGAAATAGATGACAGGCCATCTGCGATACAGGGAATATATGCGCTTTGTACAATAAATTAACGAAGGGCGTGGGTGACTGGAGAACAGGAGCTCCGAAGCTTTGAGTTCACGAGGTCTCCTTGACTAGTCCAACTACGACAGTCACGCTGAATATTTGTGAGTATAGGCAGGGGAGTAAATAGTAAGGTAACGCTTACTCGTCCTCTTTCTGAATGGTCAGGGTATCAGCGTCACATAACGCAAAAACATAAAAACATCACATACCCCTCCACGGAAGAACATACCCTGCCTTGCTGCATCCCCTGGAATAATCAACATATCAGGAACATTGTTTGACTGAGAAGAAACATAATTCATACTTTCAAAGGGACTAACTCGTGTCTTGCTTCTCATACACTGTAGCGAATAATTCACCATGCGGTCAGCGATCGCCTGCGCAATCTCATCATCCGTGCCGCCAGTCCTTGCGACTAATCGACATATTGTCGCCATTTCAGAGGGAAACACGTTATCAGAGAACCCATCCGTCTAGAAGGACGCTAGGTGAGATAACTTATCACCGCATTACGAGCTGAGCGCACATATGCTATTACAATATCACCATCTCTCAATTTGGTTTGGAAGGTGTCTGCATCGCTTGGGGAATCGACACACGCTCGCGAAAACTTGCGGCCGGCGTTTGCAGGCAGCTTCGTAAGTTGTCTGTGGATATGTATAACCTCAACTGTAAAGAGAAATGGGCATGATCACCTACTTTGGACAGTTGAAGAAATGGGTTTGAGTCCGCTGTCGGTAAAATATTGACGATGAACGGATTATTGCGAACCCGCTATCTCCTAGACTGGAATGGGCGGGTCGATCTCAGAATGAGGGGTTGTACATCTGGGTGACGTACTTTGCGGACCGCAGGACACCATTCGCCGCGTTCAAACTGACGATACAAGCTGTACTTGAACCTGACAAGGGGAGTAGAATGGGTACCGATACATATGACAATCTGCCAGGAACGTACCTGCTTGTACCAACTTCTCCCTTAAAACACCGTGGTACGCAAGGTCCAGACATTCATATGGAGTCATTTCCCAACCCTCTATCTGCTCTCGCTCCTCGTAATCCAGTGTAGGGTCAATTTCGGGCTCGCCGGCCCAGGCATTTCGAGAATATCGGTGTGCATGATACATGATAGCTTGTGAGAAGAGCGACGGATCAACGCCGCTCTCTACCCAACCACCTACACCATCTGCAACACCAAAAGAGACACCCTCCAGAACCAAGAGAGAAGGGGGGTTTGAGATAAGGTGAGGAGGCTACACAGCGAGCTTGAAGTACATACTGAACCATTCCGCATCTGTTGGATAAAGGTACGCGTAAATGTAAAGCCTACTTCAAGGTGATAACAGAACTGGAGAGTGTTGGTATATTGAGCGCACCTCTTGCACGAAAAAGAAGTCCTCTCCCGCGTCGGCACTTTTCACAGACTTTGGTCGAGATAACATTGTATCCCTCCAAGAACCTATGTGCCCATTTGCAGGAAATGGTATTTTAAACTGACTCCCTAGGTCACGATCTACTTTTCCTGCCCAACTCGTGCCGATGTGAAATGTATATGGGCGCGGTAGACTTGTCACGGTGGATAAATTTCGTGGAGCTCTAGTGTGCTCAGATACTATGTGGTTTGCATTCGACCTGCGAGTAGTTTCACGCTGGAGCGCCAAGCTGTAGGTTGAGATGCGGTTGGGTATACGCATTTGGTGAGGACGGAGGGAAATGGAGGCTGTTGGTGAGCAGAGCCACTTTTGCAGAATGAACTTGACATGCTCTGCCTTAACCACTTCATACCACGTGATGTAATTATTTATAGGCCATGGCTACACATTGACTTTATTGCTCCCTCATACTCGACTCTGTCAAACTGTCCTTATAATCCTCCTTTGTACTTGAGGAGACATGGTGGCAGAGGAGCTTGACCTAAGACTTCTTCGCTGCCCAGGCTGCCCAGTTGAAGCTCGATTGCTTAGGCTGTTCATCTCTTCCCCGTTTCTTCGAGCTCTTGACGGTACTCAACCTTTCCGATTTGGATGGCGTCGGGTTGGAAGTCACCGGTAACGAGCCGGAGGTTTGTATGCCCCGTCGCTTCGAGTGCTCCTCCCCTAGGGAGCCGCTCCCTTCGGAGCCAGTTTTCCGAAGACGAGTGAAGGGAATTTTGGTCGATGAAGTTTTGGCCGTGGTCACACTATTATTGGTTCTCCGTTCCATCGAACCTTTATCAAGTGTATCACCGGATTGATTCGCGAATTCACTGCCTTGGCTCTCCTGGAGAGTTCGCGGAGTGAACTTTGGAATCTGAAGAGAGGAGATGGGCCGCAGCATCTTCTGTGTCGGAGTGTTGAGTTGGTGATCCGTGACTGCAGGCTTTTTCGTGGATAAATCCCCTAATGAAATTCGAGGTGGCTCATTCCTGGCCTGCGAGTTTTGTAAGTGTCGACGCTCGAGAGCAATTGTAGTCATGGCTCGCAAGCCCTCTTGCATTTTCGTCCGTTTGTGAGGGGCAATTGATGCGGCTATGGGTGCATTCTTCCTAGCCCTGGCCTGCTTCTTGTGAGTTTCCTGCGCCAAGAACATATCCAACTGTTTTGCAAGATACGTCCATGGTCGCGTAGGGCGGTGTAACATCAACATGTGATCATACTTGCCCTTTGTTGAATTGAGAGGGACATACGCGCCCAGTCTTTGCCTATCTGCGTCGTACCAATGGAGCTTCCGAGGTTTTGGGATGTAACTCGAGAAGTCAGAGGAGAGGGGATCACCAAAACTATCCTCAGTATTTACTTCGCTCCATTCGTATGCTTCTAGGTTTACATCTTGAATACAATCAGGGGTTTCAGAAGTTGTTGACATTCTTTCGGTAGTTTGCTCCCGAGTCAGGATGGATTCCCTCTGACGTTTTGAAGGATGCACTACTAGAGGGAGCGGACCATCGGAGTCATTTTGTAGTTGTCCTGTAATTGGATAGTCGTGGCCGACCCGTGCACCTAAATCCCATTGAAAGCGCTCTCTCTTTTCCACTTCTTCATCCACAACGAAGTCTCTTCCTTCCACGTCCTCCTTGGGCTCTGTTCCTGTTCGCTCTTCATCGTACCAGTCGCTGCCATCGGAACTATCACGATCACCCTCGGGCCCTTCAAAATTGTTCATATACGACGAGGAATGCTCTTCCGAGGCACAATTATCACAGCATAGCACCCCTTGGTACTGTCCATTCCGATTCTTGGGGAAAGAATGATGTCGCAAAGAATGAGAGGACGGAAGCTGGGCCCGGCGTTCAAAATCATCCAAGAATTTTGCGGTACTGGTGTGGCAGAGGGACTTGACTCGGAGGATAAACTGATAGTCTTCCGGGGAAGAGAATACCTCAACACCCCCTTCACATCGCAACGCTTTGAGAGATATAGTCAAATCGGAGGAGAATAGAGCTCGATTTTGACTTGGTTTAAACCCAAAATTATTCGCCGTGGAACCTGGCGGGAGACATTGTGTTCCTCGAAGGTCTTGAAAGTGTTGGCATTAGCCTTGGTGTACTGGGAATGGTGCAATACGTACCAACTACTGAAAGAAGAGGAAACCTGTCAAGTGTCTCGTATATGACACTACCAGCAATCCTATCACAATGTTTTAGACGGAGGACTCGCAAACCCCAAGGACCCGTGAGTTTACGTGGTGCTTCCATGGGACTGTTGGCCTGGAGAGTCCGTGCAAGCGATAAAATGCCGTCAGCAGAAATACGGGTATTGCTAGCATCGAAAACTGTTAATGAATGCAGGAATCTTAGGTCGGCAACGGTGTTATCCTCGAGTGCCAAACAACCAGGAAGTTCTAGCACTGTTAGTAGTGAAAAAGTATCGGTATTTTGTATTTCTTGAAGAAGCGGTAAGAACTCGTCGTTCAAAGGGATCGTGCACACCCGTAGCTCTGAAGGTATCTGATCAAAAACTTGCATTACGACGACCCAAAGGCGTGGGTCAATAATGGAGGAATCTCTTTCTGCATCGACGACTTTATCATCGGATTGCCCCACCATGAGGCAGGTCAGAAAGTTGTTCATGGTATATAAGCCCCTTGCTGGTGGGTGGGGGAAGCGTTGGTAGGAGACTTTGAGAGGAAGGTGAACCTGATCTGGAAACTCGGACATGCATTGGAGGCAGAACCAGACAAGAGAAGGCACTAGACGGCCCCGTGTGTACGTCTCTGGGCGTGCATACACACCTGGCGTGCTCTTCCAGCGTGAGGAAACTAGTCCTCCTCCATCGGCAAAGCTCATGGTGGCAGATACTAGCAAGGGCCAGTGGTCACATAGAGCCCGCATGTGACCTCATGTAACATTTGAGAGCCCCTTTCAAACATGCTTTCTTTCTTAATTATACGCATTGCTCAGCGCTCAGAGCTTTCCCCCTTGAGAGTATGCTTTCAACATCCGTTTTCTCAAATAGTGCGAGAGCGGGCTTTTTGGTACTTTGAAAGAAATGTTAGTGCGCGCAAATTAAATTCGTTGGAGTTTGATTGCTATGTTTGGGTAATCCAAAATGCCCAAGGTCTTTCATTTGCTAACGTGTGTATATATTTTAGTGTATTTCTTATTATTACATACCACAAGAGATAACACATATATTCTTCGCTACTTTATCTCTGCGTCTTGACACATAACTTTCCTGCTTTTTTCGGCATTGGGCGCTTAATGGTTGCCTGGTCAGTATTTATGCGGTTTTGGTGTGGGGCCTCGATGGTTGTCTCACGAATTTGATTTGAACGGGCTCGTTTTTTTATGTCACTGAGATACCAAGGGTCCAAGATGGGGATGAGAATAACGTAGCACGAGCGTATGAGCCCTGACGTCCTTTTAGTGAAGGGCTCTTGGAGAGATACGAGAATGAGGAAAGGGTATTCTTTGGGCAGGGTGACTGATGCGTGGGAAAAGTGACGGTTGCACAGGTGTCACAGGATCAGATTTGCATGGCCATTGTACAAAGGGTGCATCACTTGGCTTCCACCTCTGTCATCCCTTCCTCGCTGGCGTCGACAACTTTCCTCTCTTTACAATTCGTCTCTTTCATACAAGGCGAACTCCAGCCAACGACAGTGTATCTGACCATTCCACTCGTTTATAATTAAGTTCGTTATCCTCGTCTCCAGAGCATACCAGTCGCCATGGCCGCTCCTGGCTATCCCAGGCCAATGGATCCAAGAAACGCCCCTTACCCGCCTCATCTTCAGCAAGGTCCTCCTTCATTCTCGTCTCCGCGCCGAGATTATGACGACTCTTCGGAACTGGGCGACCACTATAATAACATGAACTCGAGCACTGCTCGCCTAGCTGGAGGTCAGGTATATTACGACCAAAGCAACGGTACGTGTTATAATAACTACATGTCAGTTGGTGATTACTGAGCCAGCCTTCGCAGAATCTGGTGAATACGGTCGCTACAACCCCTCTGTTGATTCGCATGCCAGTTTTCCCAGCGTATCCCCCTTCGCCGACCCTGGTGTCGGTTCCTCCGAGCACTATCCCGCCTGGTCTGTAGACCGTCAAATACCCATGTCGACCGAGGAAATTGAGGATATTTTCCTCGACCTTACGCAAAAATTCGGGTTCCAACGAGACTCCATGCGTAACATGGTGGGTGGAGCGGTTACTATGTTGACGGCATCTACTAACCTGTCTCTGCACAGTTTGATTTTCTGATGCACCTTTTGGATTCTCGTGCATCGCGCATGTCACCGAACCAGGCGCTGCTCACCATCCATGCAGACTACATTGGTGGCCAACACGCGAATTACCGTAAATGGTATTTCGCTGCTCAACTTAATTTGGACGACGCTGTTGGTCAAACGCAGAATCCTGGCCTTCAACGTCTCAAGAGCATGAAAGGAGCCAAGTCTGCTGGTACCAAGTCGCTTGATAGCGCACTCAATCGTTGGCGTAACGCAATGAACAACATGAGCCAGTATGATCGCCTGCGCCAAATTGCCCTTTACCTTCTATGTTGGGGAGAAGCAGGAAATGTTCGTTTCGTTCCAGAGTGTTTGTGCTTCCTTTTCAAGTGTGCGGACGATTACTATCGGAGCCCCGAATGCCAAAATCGTGTCGATCCTGTACCGGAGGGTCTGTACCTAAATTCGGTCATCAAGCCATTGTATCGGTTCATGCGGGATCAAGGATACGAAGTAGTTGACGGCAAGTTCGTCAGGAAGGAGAAGGATCATGATCAAATCATTGGTTATGATGATATCAACCAACTCTTTTGGTATCCAGAAGGGCTCGCAAAGATTGTCCTTCAAGGAGGGGTGCGTCGGAGTATGTCGCTTTACAAAATATAATCTCATCATTGCCTCATAGCAACGACTCATTGACATACCTCCTGCTCAACGCTTCATGAAACTCGGAAAGGTCGAATGGCAACGTACATTCTTCAAAACCTACTTTGAAAAACGTTCTACCGCACACCTCCTCGTTAACTTCAACCGCATCTGGATTGTACACATTGCTCTCTTCTATTTCTATACGGCCTTCAACTCTCCGAAGGTCTATGCTCCCCGTAATAAACAACAACCCTCGGCACCAATGACCTGGTCTGCTACTGCGCTCGGCGGTGCAGTCGCTACTGGTATCATGATTCTCGCAACACTTGCAGAATTCTCTTATATCCCTACCACCTGGAACAATGCTTCTCATCTCACGACACGACTCATCTTCCTTCTAGTCATCATGGCTCTTACCGCTGGCCCCACCTTTTACATCGCTCTTGTCGATGGTCGTCCCACGAGTGCTAATTCACAAATTCCTTTGATCATTGGCATAGTTCAATTCTTTATTTCTGCTGTTGCTACACTCGCATTCTCAATCATACCTTCTGGAAGGATGTTTGGCGACCGGGTGGCGGGAAAGTCGAGGAAATATATGGCATCACAGACATTCACCGCTTCTTATCCTACATTACCGCGAAGTGCTCGCACGGCTTCCATCATAATGTGGTTGCTCATTTTCGGATGCAAGTTCACGGAATCCTACTTCTTCTTGACATCATCATTCAGCAGCCCCATCGCTGTCATGGCTCGGACCAAGGTCCAGGGTTGTAACGATAGGATCTTCGGCAACCATTTGTGTACCAACCAGGTTCCATTCGCGCTCGCCATCATGTATGTCATGGATCTAATTCTCTTCTTCCTCGACACGTATCTGTGGTATATCATCTGGGTTGTCATCTTCAGCATTGGTCGCTCATTCTCCCTTGGTCTCTCCATCTGGACTCCGTGGAAAGATATCTATACTCGATTACCAAAGCGGATTTATGCTAAGCTCCTGGCTACTGGTGAGATGGAAGTCAAATACAAACCCAAGGCAAGTTGATGATTCTGCCCATTCAATCGACGCAGTAATTCACCTCTATTCTAGGTCCTGGTATCCCAAATTTGGAACGCCATTATCATCTCCATGTATCGTGAACACCTTCTATCCATCGATCACGTTCAGCGATTGCTGTATCACCAGGTTGATGGTCCTGAGGGCCGAAGGACTCTCCGTGCGCCCCCATTCTTCACCAACCAAGATGGATCCAAGGACACATTCTTCCCTGCGGGTGGTGAAGCTGAACGCCGTATCTCATTCTTTGCTTCCTCCCTCACAACCGCACTTCCCGAACCCCTTCCCGTAGATGCAATGCCAACATTCACCGTCCTCGTCCCCCATTACTCCGAGAAGATCCTCTTGAGCTTAAGAGAGATCATTCGCGAAGAGGATCAGAACACTCGAGTCACACTACTTGAGTACCTCAAGCAGTTGCATCCTGTTGAATGGGATAACTTTGTAAAGGATACGAAGATTCTTGCCGAGGAGTCGGAGCCAGTCGATGGAACCTCTAGCCAGGCCAATGAGAAATTGAACAAGACTGATGATCTTCCATTCTATTGCATTGGCTTCAAGACCTCGTCACCGGAATATACCCTTCGAACACGTATATGGGCATCGCTTAGAGCTCAAACTCTCTACCGTACTGTCTCGGGGATGATGAACTACTCGAAAGCTATCAAATTGCTTTATCGTGTCGAGAACCCCGATATTGTCCATAATTTCGGCGGAAACACCGAGCGGTTGGAGAAAGAGCTGGAGCGTATGGCGCGTCGCAAGTTCAAATTTGCCATCTCTATGCAAAGGTTCTCCAAGTTCAACAAAGAAGAACAAGAGAATGCGGAGTTCCTGCTACGTGCATATCCAGACCTACAGATTGCCTATCTTGACGAGGAACCTGCACCAAAAGGAGGTGAGGCGAAATTGTTCTCCGCGCTCATTGATGGCCATTCCGAGATTGATGAAAAGACCGGCAAACGCAAACCCAAGTTCCGGGTTGAGCTTCCCGGAAATCCCATTCTTGGAGACGGAAAGTCGGACAACCAGAACCATGCAATCATCTTCTATCGTGGCGAATATCTGCAGCTTATCGATGCCAACCAGGATAACTATTTGGAGGAATGCCTGAAGATCCGTAACATCTTGGGTGAATTCGAGGAATACTCTATGTCCGGCCAGAGCCCCTACGCTCAATGGGGTCACAAAGAGTTCAACCGCTCCCCCGTTGCTATTGTCGGTACCCGCGAGTACATCTTTTCGGAGAACATTGGTGTCCTTGGTGATATTGCTGCAGGGAAAGAACAGACATTCGGAACCATGACGGCTCGAGCATTGGCCTGGATTGGCGGCAAGCTGCACTACGGCCACCCAGATTTTCTCAATGCCACCTTCATGACAACGCGCGGTGGTGTATCGAAGGCACAAAAGGGTCTTCATCTGAATGAAGATATTTTTGCTGGTATGAACGCCTTCGGTCGCGGTGGAAGGATCAAGCATTCGGAGTACTATCAGTGCGGGAAGGGACGTGACCTTGGTTTCGGTACCATTCTCAACTTCCAGACCAAAATTGGTACCGGTATGGGTGAACAAATGCTCAGTCGAGAGTATTACTATTTGGGAACACAATTACCCATCGACCGATTCCTCACCTTCTACTACGGCCATCCCGGTTTCCACATCAATAACATCCTCGTCATTTACTCTATCCAGGTCTTCATGGTCACTCGTGAGTCTCAAAGATCCTAGAGAATTTGCACCTTCTGACAAACTTATAGTACTCTACATTGGTACCTTGAATAAGCAGTTGGCTATATGTCGAGTAGATGGCCAAGGAAATGTGATTGGAGGTCAAGCTGGCTGCTACAATTTGATTCCCGTCTTTGACTGGATCAAGCGTTGCATCACCTCGATTTTCTTGGTCTTCTTCATTGCTTTCTTGCCTCTGTTCTTGCAAGGTATGTGATTTCGTTTCTTGATATCTTCGGTCCTGACTTTCCAATAGAACTGGTGGAAAGGGGAACAGGCAAGGCTATTCTCCGTCTCGCAAAACACTTCTTGTCGTTATCTCCGATCTTTGAAGTGTTTTCGACTCAGATCTACTCAAATTCCATCCTCAGCAATTTGACATTCGGTGGTGCCCGGTACATTGCCACTGGACGTGGTTTTGCAACAAGCCGTATATCATTCAGTATCTTGTACTCCCGGTTTGCCGGACCAAGCATTTACATGGGCATGAGGAACCTCCTCTTCCTGCTCTATGCCACCATGTCGATTTGGATACCCCATCTCATTTACTTCTGGCTTTCTGTTCTCTCCCTTTGCATTGCGCCGTTCCTGTTCAATCCTCATCAATTTTCATTTGCCGACTTCATCATCGATTATCGCGAGTTTTTGCGCTGGATGTCTCGTGGAAACTCAAGAACGAAGGCTAGCAGCTGGTACGGTTATTGCAGACTTTCACGAACGATGATTACCGGTTACAAGAAGAAAAAACTAGGCCACCCGTCGGAAAAATTGTCCGGTGATGTTCCTCGTGCCAGCTGGCGCTCCGTTATTTTCTCTGAAATTCTCTGGCCCATCTGCTTCGCTACTATCATCGTCATCGCGTACATGTTCGTCAAGTCCTTCCCTGACAAAAATGGCCAAACGCCCCCCAGCCCTCTTATTCGCATCGCCATTATTGCGGTTGGACCCGTCGTCTGGAATGCCGCGGTCCTTATCAGTCTCTTCTTCATCTCACTCTTCTTGGGGCCCATGATGGAGTCCTGGACCAAATTCGGTTCTGTGATGGCTTCTTTTGCTCATGTCTTGGGTTTGGTTGGTTTAGTTGCCTTCTTCGAGTTTTTCGTAAGCTTTGCGACCTTTCATCAAGACGATTCTCTGATCAGTCATTTTCAGTGGTTCTTGGAGCTTTGGGATGCTTCCCATGCTGTGCTCGGTGTCATCGCCATTATTGCTATCCAACGCTCAATACAGAAATTCCTAATCGCAGTCTTCCTCACTCGCGAATTCAAGCACGACGAGACCAACCGTGCATGGTGGACCGGCAAATGGTATGGCCGTGGCCTCGGAACTTCGGCTATCTCCCAGCCTGCTCGAGAGTTCATTGTCAAGATTGTTGAAATGTCCTTATGGACGTCGGATTTCCTTTTGGCACATATTCTCTTGATCATTCTGACGGTCCCGGTTTTGATTCCATTTGTGAACAGCATTCACTCAACGATGCTTTGTACGTCATTCATGATAAATAAGCCCGACCTTGTGCTGACGTCCGCTTCAGTCTGGCTGCGCCCATCGAAGCAGATTCGTCCGCCTCTGTTCTCGACTAAGCAAAAGAGACAACGAAGATGGATTGTAGGTACCACGCCATCCGAATTGCTCAATCGCTAATGATATTTCAGGTCGTCAAGTATACCATTACTTACGTCATCATGGTATCGATGCTGGCAGCACTAATCGTCCTACGTACGTCAAATCTACCCGAATGGATTGACTATGTACTCACTCGCTCTTAGCTGCTCTCTTCCGGGATCGTATTGTATTTGACTGTGCAATCTGCAGAAATATATAACGATCTAATGGCTCGGAACTGCTTATTCCCCCGTTCTGTATTGGGCCAATACGTACGACTGTCTATATCTTCTGTCGTTCGTCGTTTTTATTGCCTGTACCATCATAATTAGATAGACAATGATATTTTCATTGGATAGGATAGCTTACGAACTTTTTAGTCGTATTGGTTTTTGCATGTTCCCGTTCATAATATAGGCTCTAGTGGAAGGATGATTACCCCCAAATGAACCGAAAGAGAAGCTTGTTCATTTACTAAAGTGGGTATCTATGAGGGACCGGTGTTCTCGGGCCCTTACTTGTCAACAACCTAACATCAGCGCTTGACATCCGCTCGACAGACTGTATAAGCTATATCAAGATTTGCGTTTCAGCTCCTTGCCGAGAATCCATCAGAATAGCCTAGATCAATAAGATTGAATAGACGCTACAATTAGCTCAGAGCTCGAGGGGGTGGCAGTATACGACGCGCTACGACAAGTGTTAAAAGTGTATGCGCTTGAAACCCATTTCTTCTCATTCTCAGCCCCCCGATACTCAAATTATCCCTGCTACACATGTCTCGGAAGGAATCTACCTCTCCCCTTACGCAATCTTTGGCCGTGATTGGCCAAGCAATCCTCAACGGAACAACTCCTCAACAACAACTTAGGAATCTCCTAGATAAACCCGGGGAGGATTTTGTGGAATGGGAGCGCTTTAGAGATGCTAAGTGCCGGAAATGGGTCACCTTGAGCGTCACAGTACGATCTTGTTACTTTGAGAAATGTCCAATTCGATGCTGAATCTTCTACCGGACAGTGCGGTTTGATTATGGGGTAAAATCCTGATCCTTCGCGTAGCCGAACCACCGGGAATGACTCTCATCTAGAGCTGCCGCCACAATCCTCTTTTCAAAGTACCCCCTTGGTCGGGCGGCGTTCGTATTGGGATCGTCGTCGTTGATGACTGGCCTCATTGCGGCTGGTATTTGTATCGGCTTAATATATGTTCTCGGTGATCTTGAAGGCGAACAGTATCAGGTGGGTTTGTGGTGGTGGTGGTGGTGGTGGTGGCGGCGTACAACATATCAACATGCTAATTTTGTCCACCATCGCAGAGTTTGTTACTGAAGCATCCTGCCCTGTTTTCATTCGCGCTCGTCCTGCCACAGGTAAGTCTCCCGTAACTCAGAATTGGGGACTTTGAAGACTTCTTCCGTCGTAGGTGTGGGCATTGATCTGTTTTGCTACTTTTTACTTGGCTTGCGCCATTGTTCTCTGGGAAGCTGTTGACAAGTCGTGGTTCGTGAAGGTCAAATTTTTTACTGCATTTTTGGAATAGTGGTTATGTGATAAACTGACGGCAGCATCGATATAGGCGGGAGTCGTGGTCAGTATCTTCTTTGTCACGGTCCATCTCATAGGATTCCTTTACGCCTTTCGTTCAACTGGCGATGTCATCGTGAGAGCTGAGCAGGAACACCCCTCAACCACAGAGTTACAAACAAATAGATCCATAACGATACGGTCCGCGGACCATCCGTAATATAAATACAATCATCCTAGTAGCGAAATAAAAATAGTTATATCGCACGAACAACTACGTACAAGTACAAAGTCCAACAGTTTTCGAGCGCAATCTAGGTGGTTGGCTGAGAAACAGATATATTTTCAGGAATCCAGGGGGATCGAACCATCCCACGCTCCGGTTCATCCCTC
Organism: Macrolepiota dolichaula; assembly: GCA_003315915.1. NCBI lineage: Eukaryota > Fungi > Basidiomycota > Agaricomycetes > Agaricales > Agaricaceae > Macrolepiota > Macrolepiota dolichaula. The sequence goes on from QFDT01001704.1 coordinate 21,298, forward strand.
ACTGCCGTTATGACATCCGAAACTTGCGACCAAGTTCGACTATTTCTGTTCTGTTGGGCAGGTGGTGACGCTTGTGTGTCACCGGCTGTATCCTCTCCAGCCTGAAGTACCCATCGGCTCCCTCTCGTCGAGCCACCCAAGTAAAAGCAAACGCAAGTGTTGAGAGCGAGTACTCCCCCGATTGCGACAGCGCAGTATTTGGCGACGCGGTTACGATCTTCATTTACCCCGTCCAACCAAACCCAAGAGCCAACGGCTGTGAAGAAAGCCAGGGCTGATGCACCTCCAAAGAGTGATGGAGAGCCACACATATAATAAAACAACATGGAGCGTTTTGTTAAAAGCTGAATCACCAGGATGATGGTGGTCAGACCTGAACTGAGCTTCACGTATATTGAGGGCATATAAATAGACACTTACCTCTAACCGACTTGGATGCATACCAATTAGTGTCCATAAGCAAAGGAGGTCAAGGAAGAGGGAAACAAAGGCCGAAAGAATTGAGGCCGCAACGGATGTGTAGGTCATACGGCGTAGGTCACCATTTGAAGATATCAAGAGATTGGCGTTTGAACTAGATGATGTTGCGAATTGGGCGGGATCTCTTCATGATCTTGAAATGGAGGGACTACTTACGCCAGAAGCAGGCCGGACTAGGAAAACCAGCCTCAGAAGTTCGAGTGAGGAGTGAAAAACAAACTAAACCTAAACTCACCACGACACCA